>JAKWBO010000792.1:0-26820 GCA_034336685.1 Luscinia luscinia | reverse complement strand
ATGGATGGAGAAGGTTTGGGATGGGATTTGGGATTGGAGAAGGTTTGGGATGGGGATTTGGGATGGGTTTGGAGAAGGTTTGGGATGGGATTTGGAATTGGAGGTTTGGGATGGGTGGAGAAGCTTTGGGATGGGATTGGGATGGGATTGGGGAAGATTTGGGATTGGAGAAAGTTTGGGATGGGAGAAAGTTTGGGATGAGAGAAAGTTTGGGATGGGAGTAGGTTTGGGATGGGTTGGAGAAAGTTTGGGATGGATGGAGAAGGTTTGGGATGGAATTTGGGATGGGATTTGGGATTGGAGGTTTGGGATGGGATTGGGGAAGATTTGGGATTGGAGAAAGTTTGGGATGGGAGAAGGTTTGGGATGGGATTTGGGATTGGAGAAGGTTTGGGATGAGATTCCCCATGTTCCCAGGCTTTTCTGCCATTTCTCCCCATTTCTCCTGTAGTTTTTTCTGGGCTTTTTCCTTTTTTTTCCCTATTTTTTCCCCATTTTCCCCCGTTTTTTCCTTCTTCTCCCATTTCCCCCCTTATTTACAATTTCCCCTTTTCTCCAATTTTTTCCCTATTTTTTCCCACTTCACTGCTGTTTTTCCCCCATTTTTCCCATTTCCCCCCCATTTTTCCTGCAATTTCTTCCAGGATTTTTTTTGTTTTTTTCCATTTCTCTCCAATTCTCCCCATTATTCCCTCTTTCCCCATTTCCTCCCTTCTTTACATTTTCCTATTTTTCCCATTTTTTTCTCTTTCCCCCCCCATTTTTCCTCCCATTTTCTCCGCATTTCTCTTGTGATTTTTCCAGGTTTTTTTCCCAATTTTCCCCCATTTTTCCTGCGACTTTTCCCGAATTTTTTGCTTTTTCCCCTTTTTTTCCTATTTTTTCCCAATTTTCCCTCTCTTTTCCCATTTTTTTTCCTTATTTCCAATTTTCTCTTTCTTCCCAATTTTTTCCCAAAATTTTTATCTTTTTTTTCCCCATTTTCTCTCGATTTTTCCCCCTTTTTCCCCATTTCTCCTCCGATTTTCTCCGGGTTTTTTTTGTTTTTTCCCAATTTTCCCACTTTTCCCGTTTTTCCCAATTTCCCCATTTTTTCCCCCAAAGCCCAGCACCTCCTTGGCTCTCCTCCTGGCCTCGTAGTAGGGCCGGGCACGCTCGATGCAGGTTCCCAGCTGGGATCCCTGGGAATTCAATTTCCGGGCGGAATCCGAGAGGATGCGGCGATAGCGGGAACGGGCGGCCTGGAAAACCAGTTTGGGACTGGTTCGGACTGGTTTGGGATTGGGAAACCAGTTTGGAACTGGTTCGGACTGGGAAACCAGTTTGGGACTGGTTCGGACTGAGAAAACCAGTTTGGGATTGGGAAACCAGTTTGGGACTGGTTCGGACTGGTTTGGGATTGGGAAACCAGTTTGGAACTGGTTCGGACTGGGAAAACCAGTTTGGGATTGGGAAACCAGTTTGGGACTGGTTCGGACTGAGAAAACCAGTTTGGGATTGGGAAACCAGTTTGGGACTGGTTCGGACTGGGAAAACTAGTTTGGGACTGGTTTGGGACAGGGAAAACCAGTTTGGGACTGGTTCAGACTGGTTCAAACTAGTTTGGACTGGCTTGAGACTGGTACGGACTGGTTTGGGATTGGGAAACCAGTTTGGGATTGGTTTGGACTGGTTCGGAGTGGTTTAGGATTGGGAAACCAGTTTGGGACTGGTTCAGACTGGTATGGACTGGTTCAGACTGGGAAAACCAGTTTGGGATTGGGAAAACAGTTTGGGATTGGTTTGGGGCTGGATTGGGATTGGGAAAGGGTTTGGAACCAGTTTGGGACTGGTTCGGACTGGTATGGCCTGGTTTGGATTGGGAAAACCAGTTTGGGATTGGGAAACCAGTTTGGGACTGCAAAACCAGTTTGGGACTGGTTTGGGATTGGGAAAGGATTGGGAAACCAGTTCAGGATTGGTTTGGACTGGGATACCAGTTTGGGATTGGGAAAACCAGTTCACCCCAGTTCCCTCCCAGTCCATCCCAGTCCCTCCCAGTTTATCCCAGTCCATCCCAGTTCCCTCCCAGTCCATCCCAGTTCCTCCCAGTTTATCCCAGTCCATCCCAGTTCCCTCCCAATTCCCTCCCAGTTTATCCCAGTCCATCCCATTTCCTCCCAATTCCCTCACAGTCCATCCCAGTCCCTCCCAGTCCATCCCAGTCCCTCCCAGTCCATTCCAATTCCCTCCCAGTTTATCCCAGTCCATCCCAGTCCCTCCCAGTCCATCCCAGTCCTTCCCAGTCCATCCCAGTTCCCTTCCAGTTCCCTCCCAGTTTATCCCAGTCCATCCCAGTTCCTCACATCCAGCTCCAGCTCCCCCCGGTTGATTTCAGCATTGGCCTCGTTCAGGTGCTCGAGCTCCTCCTGGAAACCCAAAAAAATTTGGGATCAAAACCCAAAAAATTCCCAAAACCTGAGAAATCCCAAAATTTGTGGAAAAAATCACAAAAATTTGGGAAAAAAAATCTGAAAATTTGGGATAAAAACCCCAAAAATTTGGGATCAAAACCCCAAAAATCAGGACAAGAGACCCCAAAAATTCCCAAAATTTGGGAAAAATTACCAAAAATTCGGGATCAAAACCCCAAAAATTTGGGATAGAAACGCCAAAAAATTAGGGTAAAACCCTAAAAAATTTGGGGAAAAAAATTCCCAAAATTTGGGATAAAAAGCCGAAAATATTTGGGATTAAACCTCAAAAAATTTGGGAAAATACTCCAAATTTGGAGGAAAAGTTCCCAAAATTTGGGATAAAAACCCCAAAAATTTTGGATAAAAGCCACAAAAAATTGGGAAAAAAAGCCCAAAAATTTGGGATAAAAATTCCCAAAATTTGAGAAATCCCAAAATTTTGGAAAAAAAATCCCAAAAATTTGGGGAAAATCCCCAAAAAATTGGGATGAAAAAGCAAAAAATTTGGGAACAAAAACTTCAAAAAATTTGGGATAAAACCCTCAAAATTTGGGGGGAAAAAAATCCCAAAATTTGGGATAAAAACCCCAAAAATTCGGGGAAAAAATCCCAAAATTTGGGATAAAACCCCAAAAATTAAGGGGGAAAAAATCCCAAAAATTTGGGGAAAAACCCCAAAAATTGGGATGGAAACGCAAAAAATTTGGGAACAAAAGCTTCAAAAATTTTGGGATAAAACCCCAAAATTTGGGATAAACTCCACAAAACTTGGGGAAAAAAAATCCCAAAATTTGGGATAAAAATCTCAAAATCTCCCTCAAATCCAAAAATTTTGGGGTTTTTTTCCCAAAATTTCCCAAATTTTGGGATTTTCACCCAAAATTCCAAAATTTTGGCCCCAACCTTCCAAAATTTTTAGGTTTGACCTCAAAATTTCGACCCCAAAACCCCCAAAACCCCCAAAATTTGTGGATTTTCCCCTCCAAGACACCAAAATTCAAACCCCAAACCCCCCAAAATTTTGGGATTTTTTCCACATTTCCCAAAATTTTGGGATTTCTTCCCAAAATTCCCAACACTTTTAGAATTTATCCCAAAATTCCACCCAAAATTCCAAAATTTACCCCCAAAAATTCGAAATTTTCTGGGATTTTTCCCTCCAAAACCCCAAAATTCGAGCTCCAAAACCCCCCAACATTTCAGGGTTTCTTTCCCAAAATTTCCCAAATTTTGGGATTTTCACCCAAAATTCCAAAATTTTGGCCCCAACCTCCCAAAATTTTCAGGTTTGACCCCAAAATTTCAACACCAAAACCCCCAAAATTCCAATTTTTCTCGGGATTTTCCCCTCCAAAACCCCAAAATTCGAGCCCCAACCCCCCAAAATTTCGGCATTTTTTCCCAAATTTCCCAAATTTTGGGATTTTCACCCCAAATTCCCACCTGGATCCGGGGGTCCAGCTCTTCCTCCTCCTCCTCCTCCTCCTCGTCCTTGGGGGGATTCCCGGGATTTTCTGAATCCCCCATTTTGGGACCCCCCAAAATTCCAGGGGGCCATCCAAGGTGGGGGAGGGGCCTCAGTTCATTTTTTGGGGAATTTGGGGAATTTTGGGGGTGGGGGGGAGGGGCTGGAAGAGAGAAAAAAAAGAAAATTTTGGGGTTTTTTAGCAAAATTTTGGTTTTTTGGTGAATTTTTGGGAGAGTTTTGAGTTTTTAAAACGGGGAAATTTCCAGAATTTTGATTTTTCCCAAAAATTGGGCAAATCCCCAAATTCCAAAAAAATTCTTGAAATGCCTGAGAAAATTTTCCCAAAATTCCCAAAAATTTCCCCAAAATTTTTTTTTTAAATTCCCCAAAATTCTCCCAAAATTTTTTTTTAAAATTCCCCAAAATTCCCCCAAAATTCCTGAAAAAATTCCCTAAAATTCTGGAAAAATTTTCCCTAAATTTCTGAAAAATTCCCCCAAAATTCCTGAAAAAAAATTCCCCAAAATTCCTGAAAATTCCCCAAAAATTCCCAAAAATTCCCGAAAAAATTCCCAAAAAATTCCAAAAAAATCCCAAAAATTCCTGAAAAAATTCCCCCAAAATTCCCCAAAATCCCCCAAAATTTTCCCCAACATTCCAAAAAAATTCTGCAAAATTCCACCCATAGATCCCAAAAACCTCCCAAAAATCCCCAAAATCTCTGAAAATCCCAAATTCCCCCAAAAATTCCCCAAAAATTCCCAAAATTCTCCCAAATTCATCCCCAAATCTCCTCAATGACCCCAAAATTCTCCCGAAATTCCCCCAAATTCTCCCCAAAATCCCCAAATTCCCCCAAAAATCCCCAAATTCCCCCAAAAATCCCCAAATTCCACTCGAACCCCCCAAAATCACCCCCAGACCCCCAAAATTCCACAATGATCCCAAAATTTCCACAAAATTTCCACAAAATCCCCCAAAAATCCCCCAAATCTCCCCCAAACCCCCCAAATCCCCCCAAAAAGTCCTCCCAAAATCCCCCTCAAACCCCCCCAAAACCCCCCCACAACCACAACCCCCAAACCCCTCCACCCTCCCCTCCCCCCCACCCCCAAAATTCCCAAATTTTCCTCAGAATTCCCAAAAATTCCCAAATTTCCCCGAATTCCCTCCCCGCCCCCCCCCCGGGCCTGTGTTTACCCCCGCTCCGCCAGCGCTGAGGGGCCGCTCCCCCACCGGAAGCGGAAGTGCGCCTCAGCCTCCTCTTTCCGTACAACATGGCGGCGCCCATTGTGCCTTTTCAAACCCCGCCTTTCCCCTTTAATCCGCTTCCCCGCTGCTTTAAATCGGCGAGGAGGGATAAATCACGACAGCGAATCCGCTGCGCGCGGTTTGGTTGCGATTGGGTTTGAAATTTGGGTTAAAATCGCAGCGGGGATGGTGAAAAGGCGCCGGCATCTTGTTGACTGGACCCGCCTCGCCTCAAGATGGCGGCGGCGGGAGGTGAATCTGCAGGAAAATTGGAAGAAACCACCATAAATATGAGGGGGAAAGACTCTCAAGTCCCCCAGAGCTTCTTAAACATTTCCAGACGTTTCCAAATCCCCCCCGTTTTCATTTTACGCTTGGTTTCGCCCTCACATCCGGCGCCACACCGGAAGCGGAAGTTCCGCCATCTTCCTCTTGCCGTACAACATGGCGGCTCCCTGTGCTCTCTACACTCTTCACATTTTCCCCACCTACACAATTCCTAGAAGCTCAAATCGCTTCCGGTTATGAAATCGGTGACGGCGAATCCGTCGCGATAAATTTGGGTCCGATTCGGTTTGAAACGCGGCGAGAATCAGCACCGGAAGTGGCTCCATGGGTGCCGCCATCTTGCCTTACGGCACCGCCCCGCCTCAAGATGGCGGCGTGAGGGGGGGAGCTGCCGCCATTTTGAATATCTTTGTTTTATTTGAAATTTGGGAGGGAAATTTGGGATCGGGACCGAAATTTGGGATCGCGATCGGGATTCGGGATCGGGATTTTTTTCCCGGTTCCCTTTTGGTGGAATTCCGGGAAAAACTCCGGAATTCCCGGAGCTTCTCCCTCTTTCCTCTTCCCAAATTCCATTTTTTTCCCCAAATTCCTCCTTTTTTTTTTTCCCCAAATCCCAATATTTTTCCCAAATTTCTCTTTTTTTTCCCAAATCACTTTCTTTCATCAAATTCATTCTTTTTTTCCCAAATCTCGCTCTCTTTTTTTTTCCCAAATCCCGCCTTTTTCCACTTCTCTTTTTCCACCCATCCCAAAATCCACAAAAAAATCCCCCAAAAATAAACTAAAAGAAAAAGAAAACAAAAACAAAAATAAAAACAAAAAAAAACCCACACAAAAAAAATCCAAACCAAAACAAAAAAAAAACCAAACAAAAAAAAATTACAGGATTTTTGTGAATTTTTTTTTAATTTTCTTTTTTTTTAATCCAGTGGGAATTTTTAATGGTTAAAAAAATGAGAATTTGCGGCGGAATGAGGGAAAAAATTGGGAATTTGGGGCAGAATTTGGGATTTTGATTTGTCAGGGGGAGGGAAAATCCTTGAATGTTGGTGTCCCTTAAAAAAATCCCAAAATTTCCACCCCTAAATCCTCAGAATTCCCCAAATCCCCCAAAATCCAATTTTCCCCCCAAAATTCCACCCAAAATCCCCCGGAAAAATCTCCAAAATCTCCCCAAATTCCCAAAATGTCCCAAAATCCCCAAATTTCCTCCCAAATTCTCCAAAATGCAAAAAAATCCCCCCAAAAATCCCAAAAATTCGCCAAAAATTCTCAAATCTCCCAAAATTCTGCCACAAATCCAAAATTTTCCCTCCAAAATCCTCCAAATGCCCCCCCCAAAATCTCAAAATTTCCTCCCAATCCCCCCAAAATCCCAAATTTACTCCTCATAATCCCCCAAAATCCCCAAATTTTCCCAAAATTTCCCCAAAATCTCCCCAAGTCCCCCCAGAATTTTCGAAATTCCCGAAATCCCAAACATTCTCCCCAGGATCGCCCCAAAATTAAAAATCTCCCCAAATTCCCCTAAAAATCTCGCAAAACCTCAAAAATCCAAAATTTCCCCCCAAATTCGCCAAAATCCCCCCGAATTTCCAAAAGATTTCCCAAAAAGCCACAAATTTTCCCAAAAATCCCTAATTCCCCCAAAATCCCCTAAATTTCCCCAAATCCCCCAAAACCTGAAATCTTCCCAAATTCCCTAATTTCACTAAAAATCCCCAAAATTGCCCCAAATTTTCTCCCAAATCCCCAAAATCCCAAAATTCCCGCCATATTTCCCCCAAAATCCCCAAAATCCGAAAATTCCCCAAAATCCCCAAATTTCCCCACCCCAAAATTCCCAAAAATTCCCCCAAATTTTCCCACAAAAATCCCCAAAAATTCACAAAAATTCCCAAAATTTCCTCAAATTTTCCCCCTAAAAATCCCCCAAATCTCCAAAATCTCCCAAAATTCCGTACCAAATTTTCCCCAAAAATCCACAAAATAAAAAAAATCCACAAAATTCCCAGAAATTCCCGCCAAATTTTTCCCCAAAAATCAACAAAATCCCCAAAAATTCCCAAAATTCCCGCCAAATTTTCCCCCAAAAATCCGGAAAAATCCCCCCAAAAATCCCCAAATTTCCGCCAAAATCCTCCAAAACCCCAATTTTCCCCCAAATTCCCCCCAAAAACCCCAAATTTCCCCAAAACCCCCAAAAACCCCCAAATTTCCCCAAAATCCCCTTCCCACCCCCCAGGCGGCTCCTCCCCCTCCCCCTCCCCCTCTTTGGCCCCCGCCCCTTTCCCCGCCCCTCCCCCTCTCCTCCCCTCCCCACCCCGGGCCCCTCCCGTCGGTGATTCCCGATCCCGAGGCCCCTCCCGAAGCCGCCGGGACCCCCCAAAAATCCCCCCCAAAAATTATTTTGGGGCATCGCCCTCCCCCCGCCCCTCCCCCCTGAGAAATTCCCAAAATTTTTTTTATTTTATTTTTATTTTATTTTTTATTATTATTTTTTTTCCGCCGCTTCCGGAGCATCCTCGGCTCCATCCCCGCCCCTCCCCCACCCGTGGAAGATTCCCCTCCCCCCACCCACCCAAAAAAAAATTTTGGGATCCTCCCTCCCCCCTTCCACTTCATTCCTGATTTTTTGGGATTTTTGGGATTTTTGGGGGAATTTCGGGAAGATCGGGACGAGGTAAGAATTGCCTTCTCCCACCTCCCCAAAATTTGGGTGGGGGGTTCTGGAATTTAGGGAGGGTCCCCAAAAATTTGGGAGGGTCCTGGGGGTCCCCAAAAATTATCCTGGAGTTGGGGTGGGGTCGTGGAATTTTGGGGTCCAGGAATTGGGGAGGGGTCCCAAAATTGGGGGAGGGGTCCCAAAAATTCGGGGAGGGGTCTCAGAATTTTCGGGGGTCCCGGAATTGGGGAGGGGGCCCAAAATATTTGGGGAGGGGTAAAATTTGGGAGAGGGGTCCCAAAAATTGGGGGGGTCTTGGAGTTGGGGAGGGTCCTGAATTTTGGGGTCCCAAAAATTGGGGAGGGGTCCTAAAAATTCGGGGGGGGTGTGTCTCAGAATTTTGGGGAGTTTCCAAAAATTGTGGGAGGAGCAAAAATTTAGGGAGGGGCCCCAAAATTTGGGGAGGGGTCTCAGAATTTTTGGGGGGGGGTATCTCAGGATTGGGGGAGGGGCAAAAATTTGGGGAAGGGGCCCCAAAATTTTGGGGGGGATTTTTGGGGGCCCCTCCCCCAATTTCTGCCCCTCCCCCTCCCAAAATTGCCAAATTTTGCCCCAAATTTTTTCCCCTTTTTTGGGATTTTTGGGGCGTGGCCGCCCCTCCCCAATAATCCAGATTATGCAAATGAGGATTAATTAATTAATTAAGGGCTGGCGGGGTGGGGAGGGCTCAGATCCTTCCCTCCCCGCTCCAGGCTGGGCTTTAATAATTATTAATTAATTATTAATTTTTAATTATTAACTTGTGACAATTATTTTTTAATTAGTGTTAATTGTGAGTGATTTCTTATTAATTAATTCGGTGGTTAATGAGGGGGGGTTAATTAATGGAGGTGAAATTAAAAATTGGGGAAAATTCGATTTTAATGCTATTAAAATTAATTCATTAATAATTATTAATTATTTAATAATTATTAATTTTGTAGTAGCAACTGGATGAAATTAAAAATTGGGAAAAATTCGATTTTTAATATTAATATTTTATTTTTTAGTTTAAAAATAATGATTAGTTAACTAGTAATAATTATTACTTATGCATTAATTAATTTATATTTATTAATTGGGTCAAGGATTAAAATGGGGGAAATTGAAAAATTGGGAAAATCGGGTTTTAAAAAAGAAATTTTTATGTTGCAATTAATAAATAATGATTAGTTAATTAATAATTATTAATAATTATTAGTAATTAATAATTATGGGAGTTTTTTATATTTATTAATTGGTTCAAGGGTTAATTCAAATCGGGAAAATTGAAAAATTGGGAAAAATTGGATTTTAAAAAAGAAAATTTAATTTAACAAAATTTAGAATTATAAAATGGAAAATTTCAAATTGAAAAATTGGGAAAAATCGATCTAAAAATCAATTTTATAAATTAATATAATAATATAAAAATGGGAAAATTCAAAATTTTAAATGGAGAAAATTTGACATGTCCAAAGAAAATTGGAATTTATTTTTGTTTTAAATCAGAATTTTTTACAAAATGAGAAATTTGAAAAATTGATGGGGGGTGAAATAATTGGAATTTAAAAGAGGAAATTAAATTTAAAGAAAATAAAATTTGAATTTAAAATATTGTGAATTTCATAATTTTGGGGTATCCCCAATGGGATTTTATCCCAATTTTGGGATGTCCCATATATGAGATGTCCCAATTTTTGGGGTGTCCCAATTTTGGGGTGTTTTAAACGGGATTTGTGCCAATTTTGGGATGTTATTAATGGGATTTTCCCCAATTTTGGGATGTTCCAATTTTGGGGTGTCCCAAATTTTTGAGTGTCCCAATTTTGGGGTGTCTTTTATAGGATTTTTCCCAATTTTGAGATATTTTTAATGGGATTTTCCCCAATTTTGGGGTGTCCCCAATGGGATTTATCCCAATTTTGGGATGTCCCATAATTGGGGTGTCCCAATTTTGGGATGTTCCATTTTTGGCGTGTCCCATATTTGGGTTGTCCTAATTTTCGGGTGGTTTTTATGGGATTTATCCCAATTTTGGGATGTCCCATAATTGAGGTGTCCCAATTTTGGGATGTTCCATTTTTGGGGTGTCCCAATTTTTGGGTTTTCCTAATTTTCGGGTGGTTTTTATGGGATTTGTCCCAATTTTGGGATATTATTAATGAGATTTTTCCCAATTTTGGGGTGTCTCATATTTGGGGTGTCCCAATTTTGGGATGTTCCATTTTTGGGGTGTCCCAATTTTTGGGTTTTCCTAATTTTCGGGTGGCTTTTATGGGATTTGTCCCAATTTTGGGATATTATTAATGAGATTTTTCCCAATTTTGGGGTGTCTCATATTTGGGGTGTCCCAATTTTTGGGTGTCCTTTATAGGATTTGTCCCAATTTTAGGATGTTATTAATGGGATTTTTCCCAATTTTGGAGTGTCCCCAACAGGATCTGTCCCGATTTTGGAGTGTCCCAATTTTGGGGTGTCCCATATTTGGGGTGTCCCAATTTTGGGGTGTTTTTTATGGGATTTGTCCCAATTTTGGGATGTTATTAATGGAATTTGTGCCAATTTTGGGGTGTTATTAATGGGATTTTTCCTCAATTTTGGGGTGTCCCCAATAGGATCTGTCCCAATTCTGGGGTGTCCCATATTTGGGGTGTCCCAATTTTGGGTGTTTTTATGGGATTTGTCCCAATTTTGGGATGTTTTTAATGGGATTTTCCCCAATTTTGGGGTGCCCCAGTAGGATTTATCCCAATTTTGGGTTGTCCCATATTTAGGGTGTTCCAATTTTGGGGCATCCTTTATAGGATTTGTGCCAATTTTTGGATGTTATTAATGGGATTTTCCCCAATTTTGGGGTGTCCCAATTTTGGGGTGTCCCAATTTTTGGATGTTATTAATGGGATTTTCCCCAATTTTGAGGTGTCCCCAATAGGATCTGTCCCAACTTGGGGTGTCCCAATTTTGGAGTGTCCCAATTTTGGGGTGTTATTAATGGGATTTTCCCCAATTTTGGGGTGTCCCAATTTTGGGGTGTCCCAATTTTTCGGATGTTATTAATGGGATTTTCCCCAATTTTGGGGTGTCCCCAATAGGATCTGTCCCGATTTTGGGGTGTCCCAGTTTTGGAGTGTCACAATTTTGGGGTGTCCCAATTTTGGGGTGTTATTAATGGGATTTTCCCCAATTTTGGGGTGTCCTTTATGGGATTTTACCCCAATTTTGGGGTGTCCCCAATAGATACTCTCCCGATTTTGGGGTGTCCCAATTTTGGGGTTTTTTGTCCCTCAGATGCCGCCGCCCCCTCTGCTCTTCCTCCTCCTCCTCCTCCTCCTCGTCTCCTCCTCCCGCGGCGCCGTCCACGTCAACCTCACTGAAGGTACCCGAAATTCCCAAATTTTGGGGTCCATCCCGAAGTTTTGGTGTCCTCAATCCCGTATTTCCATCTCAAATCCCAAATTTTCCATCCCCAATTCCAAATTTTCCATCCCCAATCCCACATTTCCATCCCAACCCCACATTCCCATCCCCAAATCCCAAATATTCCACCCCAACCCCAAATTTTCCATCCCAATCCCAATTTTTCCACCCCAAATCTCAAATTTTCCAACCCCACATTTTCCATCCCAAATCCCAAATTTTCCATCCCCACCTTTCCATCCCAAATTCCACATTTCTATCCCAATCCCAAATTTTCCACCCCAAATCTCAAATTTTCCATCCCCAACCCCAACATTTCCATCCCAAATCCCAAATTTCCTATCCCCAAATCCAACATCTCCATCCCCAATCCCAAATTTTCCATCCTCAAATCCAACATCTCCATCCCAAATCCCAAATTTTCCATCCCAAATGTCAAATTTTCCAACCCCACATTTCCCATCCCAAATCCCAAATTTTCCAATTCCAAATTTCCCACCCCCAACCCCAAATTTTCCATCCCAATCCCACATTCCCATCCCCAAATCCCAAATTTTCCATCCCAAATCCCAAATTTTCCATCCCAAATCTCAAATTTTCCAACCACACATTTCCCATCCCAAATCCCAAATCCCAAATTTTCCAATTCCAAATTTCCACCCCAACCCCCAAATTTTCCATCCCAATCCCACATTCCCATCCCCAAACCCCAAATTTTCCATCCCAATCCCACATCTCCATCCCAAATCTCAAATTTTCCAACCACACATTTCCCATCCCAAATCTCAAATCCCAAATTTTCCAATTCCAAATTTCCACCCCAAACCCCAAATTTTCCATCCCAATCCCAGATTCCCATCCCCAAATCCCAAATTTTCCATCCCAAATCTCAAATTTTCCAACCACACATTTCCCATCCCAAATCCCAAATTTTCCAATTCCACATTTCCACCCCACCTCCCAAATTTTCCATCCCAAATCTCAAATTTTCCAACCACACATTTCCCTCCCAAATCCCAAATCCCAAATTTTCCAATTCCAAATTTCCACCCCAACCCCCAAATTTCCCATCCCAAATCCCACCTTCCCACCCCCAACCCCCAAATTTTCCATCCCAAATCCCAAATTTTTCCATCCCAAATCTCAAATTTTCCAAGCACACATTTCCCATACCAAATACCAAATCCCAAATTTTCCAATTCTAAATTTTTCACCCCCAACCCTAAATTTTCCAAATCCCACCTTCCCACCCCAAACCCCAAATTTTCCATCCCAAATCCCAAATTTTCCATCCCAAATCTCAAATTTTCCAAGCACACATTTCCCATACCAAATACCAAATCCCAAATTTTCCAATTCTAAATTTTTCACCCCCAACCCTAAATTTTCCAAATCCCACCTTCCCACCCCAAACCCCAAATTTTCCATCCCAATCCCATATTCCCATCCCCAAATCCCAAATTTTCCATTCCAAATCTCAAATTTTCCAACCACACATTTCCCATCCCAAATCCCAAATCCCAAATTTTCCAATTCCAAATTTTCCACCCCCAACCCCAAATTTTCCATCCCCAAATCCCACCTTCTCACCCCAACCCCAAATTTTCCATCCCAAATCTCAAATTTTCCAACCACACATTTCCCATCCTAAATCCCAAATTTTCCACCCCAACCCCCAAATTTTCCATCCAAATCCCACATTCCCATTACCAACCCCCAAATTTTCCATCCCAATCTCACATCTCCATCCCAAATCCCAAATTTTCCACCCCCAACCCCCAAATTTCCCATCCCCAAATCCCACCTTCCCACCCCAAACCCCAAATTTTCCTCTTCTGACCCCCCCAAAATTTTTTGGGCCGTCCCCCCCCAGGCTGCCAGATCATCCACCCGCCGCGGGACGGGGGGATCCGGTACCGGGGGCTGACGCCGGACGAGGTGCGGAGCGTGCGGTTCCTGCCCTTCGACTACGAGATCGAGTACGTGTGCCGGCCCGAGCGCGAGATCGTGGGGCCCAAGGTGCGCAAGTGCCAGCGCGACGGCACCTGGACGGCCATGGGCCACCCCAGCCGCTGCCGTGAGTGCCACCGGGGCGTCACCGGGGTGTCACTTTGTCACCGTCGCGGCGTTGTCGCCGTTTTTGTCGCTGTTTTGTGTCCCGTAAATGTTCTTGTTGCGCCAGCGGAAGCGTTGCGTCAAGGTCAACGTTCCCATTGATGTCACCATCCCATCAATGTCACCATCTTGTCACCATGCCATCATTGTCACCATCCCATCATTGTCACCATCCCATCATTGTCACCATCGTGTCACCGTCCCATTTTTGGTGTTTTGGTGTTTTCCGTCCCGTAGAATGTTCTCGTTACGTCAACAGCAACGTTGTGTCAAAGTTCAATGCCCCTGTTGACGTCCCCATCTCATCAATGTCACTGTTCCATCATTGTCCCCATCTTGTCACCGTCCTGTCAGCCAAAATTTCCATTTTTTTGGTGTTTTGGTGTTTTCCGTCCCGTAAATGTTCTTGTTACGTCAATGTCAACTTTGTGTCAAGGTCAACATTGCCGTTGACGTCACCATTTGGTCACCATCCCATCAATGTCACCATCCCATCAATGTCACCATCCCATCATTGTCATCATCCAATGAACATTCTCATCCCATCAATGTCCCCATCTTGTCCCCATCCCATCATTGCTACCATCTTCTCGCCATCAATGCCACCATTTTGTCCCCATCCCATCGATCGTGGGGCCCAAGGTGTGCAAGTGCCAGCGCGACGGCACCTGGACGGCCATGGGCCACCCCAGCCGCTGCCGTGAGCTCCACCGGGGCGTCACCTGGGTGTCACTTTGTCACCGTCGCGGCGTTGTCGCCGTTTTGTCGGTGTTTCGGTGTTTTACGTCCAACGGAAATGTTGTGTCAAGGTCAACGTTCTCATTGATGTCACCATCCCATCAATGTCACCATCCCATCGTTGTCACCATCCTGTCACCATCCCATCATTGTCACCATCTTGTCAATGTCCCATCAGCCAAAGTTTCGTTTTTGTCAGTGTTTTGGTGTTTTCTGTCCCGTAAATGTTCTCGTCACGTCAACAGCAACGTTCCAATTGATGTCACCATCCCATCATTGTCACCATCCCATCAATGTCACCATCATTGTCACTGTCCTATCAGCCAAAATTTCCATTTTTTTGGTGTTTTGGTGTTCTCCATCCCATAAATGTTCTCATTGCATCAATGGTTTCATCAAGGTTAATGTCCCCATTAATGTCCCCATTTTGTCACCGTCCCATCAATGTCACCATCCCATCAATGTCACCATCCAATGAAGACTCTCATCCCATCAATGTCCCCATCTTGTCCCCATCGCATCATTGCTACCATCTTCTCGCCATCAATGCCACCATTTTGTCCCCATCCCATCGATCGTGGGGCCCAAGGTGCGCAAGTGCCAGCGCGACGGCACCTGGACGGCCATGGGCCACCCCAGCCGCTGCCGTGAGTGCCACCGGGGCGTCACCGGGGTGTCACTTTGTCACCGTCGCGGCGTTGTCGCCGTTTTTGTCGGTGTTTCGGTGTTTTGCGTCCCGTAAATGTTCTCGTTGCGTCAATGGCAACGTTCCTATTGATGTCACCATCCCATCAATGTCACCATCCTGTCACCATCCCATCATTGTCACCATCCCATCATTGTCACCATCGTGTCACCGTCCCATTTTACGGTGTTTTGGTGTTTTCTGTCCCGTAAATGTTCTCGCTTCGTCAACAGCAATGTTGTGTCAAAGTTCAATGCCCCCGTTGACGTCCCCATCTCATCAATGTCACTGTTCCATCATTGTCCCCATCTTGTCACCGTCCTGTCAGCCAAAATTTCCATTTTTTTGGTGTTTTGGTGTTTTCCGTCCCGTAAATGTTCTTGTTACGCCAATGTCAACTTTGCGTCAAGGTCAACATTGCCGTTGACGTCACCATTTGGTCACCGTCCCATCAATGTCACCATCCCATCAATGTCACCATCCCATCATTGTCACCATCCAATGAACATTCTCATCCCGTCAATGTCCCCATCTTGTCCCCATCCCATCATTGCTACCATCTTCTCACCATCAATGCCACCATTTTGTCCCCATCCCATCGATCGTGGGGCCCAAGGTGCGCAAGTGCCAGAGCGACGGCACCTGGACGGCCATGGGCCACCCCAGCCGCTGCTGTGAGCTCCACCGGGGCGTCACCTGGGTGTCACTTTGTCACCGTCGCGGCGTTGTCGCCGTTTTTGTCGGTGTTTTGTGTCCCGTAAATGTTCTCGTTGCGTCAACGGCAACGTTGCGTCAAGGTCAACTTTCCCATTGATGTCACCATCCCATCAATGTCACCATCCCATCGTTGTCACCATCATGTCACCATCCCATCATTGTCACCATCTTGTCAATGTCCCATCAGCCAAAGTTCCCTTTTCTTTGTGTTTTGGTGTTTTCCATCCTGCAAATGTTCTCGTTGCGTCCAACATCAACGTTCCCATTGATGTCACCGCCCCATCATTGTCACCATCCCATTATTGTCACCATCTTGTCACCATGCCATGATTGTCACCATCCCATCATTGTCATATCTGTCACTGTCCCATCAGCCAAGTTTCCATTTTTTTGGTGTTTTGGTGTTTTCTGTCCCACAAATGTTCTCGTTGCATCAACGGCAACGTTACGTCAATGGTTGCATCAAGGTTGATGTCCCCGATTTTGTCAGCCATTGATGTCCCCATTTTGTCACCATTGATGTCCCAATTTTGTCACCATCCCATCATTTTCACCATCTTGTCACTGTCCTGTCAGCCAAAGTTTCCATTTTTTTGGTGTTTTGGTGTTCTCTGTCCCATAAATGTTCTCATTGCGTCAATGGTTTCATCAAGGTTAATGTCCCCATTTTGTCACCATTTCATCAATGTCACCATCTTGTCACCGTCCCGTCAGCCAAAATTTCCGGTTTTTTTTTGTGTTTTGGTGTTTTCCGTCCCGCAAATGTTCTCGTTGCTTCAATGTCAACGTTCCGTCAATGGTTCCATCAGGGTTGATGTCCCCGTTTTGTCACCATCCCATTTTGGTGTCACTAATGCCTATTTTAGGTGACCACCCCAAACCCATTTTGGGGGTCACTGATGCCCATTTTCGGGGTCACAGGTGACCATTTTGGGATCATCACCCAATGTCCATTTTGGGATCACCACCCCAAACCCATTTTGGGGTCACTGACACCCATTTTGGGGCTAACACCCCACATCCATTTTTAGAGTCACCGATGCCCATTTTGGGGTCACCAATACCCATTTTGGGGTCCCTGATGCCCATTTGGGGCCACCACCCCAAACCCATTTTAGGGTCACAGATGTCCATTTTAGGGTTCATTGATGCTTATTTGGGGTCACCGATGCCCATTTTTGGGGTCACAGGTGACCATTTGGGGTCACCACCCCACCTCCATTTTAGGATCACCAATGCCCATTTTGGGGTCCCTGATGCCCATTTAGGGCCACAACCCCATACCAATTTTGGGGGTCACTGATGCCCATTTTCAGTGTCACTGACCCATTTTGGGTCACCAGCCCGAACCCGTTTTGGGGTCACTGATGCCTATTTTAGGGTCACCACCTCATGCCTCATTTGTGGGGTCAGTGATGCCGATTTTGGGACCACCACCCCACATCCCTTTAGGGTCGCTGATGCTCATTTTTGGGATTCACCACCCGACGCCATTTTAGGTCACCACACCAAACCCACTTTAGGGTGTACCCCAAACCCATTTTGGGGTCACCACTCAATATCCATTTTGGGGTCACCAGCCTAAACCCATTTTGGGGTCACCGATACCCATTTGGGTCACCAGCCCAAAACCATTTTGGGTCACCAATACCCATTTTGGGGTCACCAATACCCATTTTGGGATTCACCACTTGACGTCCATTTTGGGGTCACTACACCAAACCCACTTTAGGGCGCACTTCAAACCCATTTTGGGGTCACCACTCCAAAACCATTTTGGGATTCACCAATGCCCATTTGAAGTTCACTTAATGCCCATTTTGGGGTCACCACCCCACATCCATTTTAAGGTCACCAATGCCCATTTTAGAGTCCCTGATGCCCATTTTTGGGATTCACCACCTGATGCCCATTTGGGGTCACCATCCCAAACCCATTTTCAGGTCACTGACACCCATTTTGGGAGTGCCCACCCTGACCCCACCCCGTCCACCCGCAGTCCGCACGTGTCCCAAGAGCCACCTGAGCTGGAGAACGGGCTGGTGGCCATTTAGGGGTACCAATGCCATTTTGGGGTCACTGATGCCCATTTGAGGTCACCATGCCAAACCCATTTTGGGATTCACTGATGCCCATTTTGGTTGTCACTGACCCATTTTGGGGTCACCAGCCGAACCCGTTTGGGGTCACTGAGTGCTTATTTTAGGGTCACCACCTCATGCCCATTTTGGGGGTCAGTGATGCCGATTTTGGGGCCACCCCACATCCATTTAGGGTCACTGATGCTCATTTTGGGATTCACCACCCGATGTCCATTTGGGGTCACCACACCAAACCCACTTTGAGGTGTACCCCAAACCCATTTTGGGGTCACCCCTCAATGTCCATTTGGGGTCACCAGCCTAAACCCATTTTGGGGTCACCAATACCCATTTGGGATTCACCACTTGGCGTCCATTTTAGGTCACTACACCAAACCCACTTTAAGAGTACCCCAAACCCATTTGGGGTCACCACCCAATGTCCATTTTGGGGTCACTGAGTGCCCATTTTGGGATTCTACCACCCGATGCCCATTTGGGGTCACCACCCCACCTCCATTTTAGGGTCACCAATGCCCATTTGGGGTCCCTGATGCCCATTCTCAGGATTCACCACCCGATGCCCATTTTAGGGTCACCATCCCAAACCCATTTTAGGGTCACTGACACCCATTTTGGGGTGCCCACCCTGACCCCACCCTGTCCACCCCGCAGTCCGCCACGTGTCCCAAGAGCCACCTGAGCCTGGAGAAACGGGCTGGTGGCCATTTGGGGTCACCAATTCCCATTTTGGGGTCACCACCCCAAACCCACTTTAGGGTCACCAATGCCCATTTTGGGGTCCCTGATGCCCATTTTAGGGTCACCATCCCAAACCCACTTTAGGGTTCACCCCACCCATTTTGGGGTCACTGATGCCATTTAGGTCACCATCCCAAACCCATTTGGGGTCACTGATACCATTTAGGGTCACCATGCCAAACCCATTTTGGGATTCACTGATGCCCATTTTCGGTGTCACTGACCCATTTTTGGATCACCAGCCCGAACCCGTTTTGGGGTCACTGATGCCTATTTTAGGGTCACCACCTCATGCCCATTTTGGGGGTCAGTGATGCCGATTTTGGGGCCACCACCCCACATCCATTTTAGGGTCACTGATGCTCATTTTGGGATTCACCACCCGATGTCCATTTTGGGGTCACCACACCAAACTCACTTTAGGGTGTACCCCAAACCCATTTTGGGGTCACCATCCCAAACCATTTTGGGGTCACCAATACCCATTTTGGGGTCACCAGCCCAAACCCATTTTGGGGTCACCAATACCCATTTTGGGATTCACCACTTGACGTCCATTTTGGTCACTACACCAAACCCACTTTTAGGTCGTACCCCAAACCCATTTTAGGTCACTACCCAAACCATTTGGGATTCACTCAATGCCCATTTTGGGGTTCACTTATGCCCATTTTGGGGTCACCACCCCACATCCATTTTAGGATCACCAATGCCCATTTTGGGATTCACCACTCAATGCCCATTTTAGGGTCACCATCCCAAACCCATTTTCGGAGTCACTGACACCCATTTTGGGGTGCCCACCCTGACCCCACCCCGTCCACCCCGCAGTCCGCACGTGTCCCAAGAGCCACCTGAGCCTGGAGAACGGGCTGGTGGCCACGGGGCTATGGAGCGCGTCCGGTCGAGGGCACCTGGGCCGAGTTTCGGTGCCAGCCCGGCTTCCGACTGCTGGGCAGCGCCCGCAGCAACTGCAGCAAGAGCGGCCGCTGGAGCGACCCCAAACCGCAGTGCCTGCGTGAGTTTTGGGGTTTTGGGGTTTTGGGGTTTTGGGGGTTTTGGGGTTTTGGGGTTTTGGGTTTTTGGGGTTTGGGTTTTTGGGGTTTGGGGGATTTGGGCAGCGCCCGCGTAACTGCAGCAAGAGCGGCCGCTGGAGCGACCCCAAACCGCAGTGCCTGCGTGAGTTTTGGGGTTCTGGGGGTTTTTGGGGTTTTGGGGTGTGAGTTTTGAGGATTTGGGATTTGGGGTTTTGGGTTTGGGGATTTGGGGTTTGGGGGTTTTGGATTTTTGGGGTTTGGAGAGAGATCCCAAACCCTAGTGCCTGCGTGAGTTTGGGATATTTGGGGTTTTGGGGTTTTGGGGTTTTTGGGGTTTTTGGGGTTTTGGGGTTTTGGGGTTTGGAGTTTGGGGTGTGAGTTTTGAGGATTTGGGATTTGGGGTTTGAGGATTTGGGCAGCGCCCGCAGCAACTGCAGCAAGAGCGGCCGCTGGAGCGACCCAAACCGCAGTGCCTGCGTGAGTTTTGGGGTTTTGGGGTTTTTGGGGTTTTGGGTGTGAGTTTTGAGGATTTGGGATTTGGGGTTTTGGGTTTGGGGATTTGGGGTTTGGGGTTTTGGAGTTTGGGTGTGAGTTTTGAGGATTTGGGATTTGGGGTTTGGGGATTTGGGCAGCGCCCGCAGCAACTGCAGCAAGACCGGCCGCTGGGCGACCCCAAACTGCAGTGCCTGCGTGAGTTTTGGGGTTTTTTAAGGGGTTTTTTGGGGTTTTTGGGGTGCAGGATTTGGGGTTTGGGATTTGGGGTTTGGGGATTTGGGCAGCGCCCGCAGCAACTGCAGCAAGAGCGGCCGCTGGAGCGACTCCCAAACCGCAGTGCCTGCGTGAGTTTTGGGGTTTTGGGGTTTTGGGGGTTTTGGGGTGCAGGATTTGGGGTTTGGAATTTGGGGTGTGAGGTTTGGGGGATTTGGGGTGTGAAGTTTGAAGGGTTTGGGGATTTGGGGTTTGGGGTATTTGAGGTTTGGGATTTGGGGTTTTTGGGGTTTTGGGGTTTGAGGTTTGGGGGTTTTGGGGTTTGAGGTTTTTGGGGTTTGGGGTTTTGGGTTTTTTGGGGTTTGGGGTTTTGGGATTTTGGTGTTTTGGGGTTTTTGGGTTTGGGGATTTGGGGTTTTGAGGTTTGAGGTTTTTGGGGTTGGGGATTTGGCGTTTTGGGTTTTGGGTTTTTGGGTTTTTGAGGTTTTTGAGGTTTTTAGGTTTGGGGTTTTGGGGTTTTGGGGTTTTGGGGGATTTGGGCAGCACCTGCAGAAACTGCAGCAAGAGCGGCCGCTGAGCGACCCCCAAATCGCAGTGCCTGCGTGAGTTTTGGGGGTTTTTGGGGGGTTTTTTGGGTTTTGGGGTGCAGGATTTGGGGGATTTGGGATTTGGGGTGCAGGATTTGGCGGATTTGGGATTTGTTGTTTGGGGATTTGGGGTTTTGGGGTTTGGGGTGTGAGGTTTGGGGATTTGGGGTTTGAGGTTTGAAGGGTTTGGGGTTTTGGGGTTGATTTCTGGAATTTTTTGGGAGTGAATTTCTGTGTTTTTTGGGGGATTTTGGGCTGAATTTCTGTGATTTTGGGGTGATTTTTGGTGATTTCTGGGATTTTTGGGGGTGAATTTCTGTGATTTTAGGGGAATTTTTAGGTGATTTTAGGGAATTTTTGGGGTGATTTCTGTGATTCTTTGGGGTGAATTTCTATGATTTTTGGGGTGAATTTCTGTGATTTTGGGGTGATTTCTGTGAATTTTGGGGTGATTTCTGAGGGAATTTTGGGATGATTTCTGAAATTTTTGGGGGAATTTCTGTGATTTTTGGGGGATTTTTTGCGTGATTTCTGTGATTTTGGAGGGATTTTTGGGGTGAATTTCTGTCATTTTTGTGTTGAATTTCTGTAATTTTGGGGGATTTTGGGGTGATTTCTGAAATTTTTGGGGGTGAATTTCTGTGATTTTTGTTGGGATTTTTTAGGTGATTTCTGTGATTTTTGAGGGATTTTGGGGTGAATTTCTGAGATTTTGGGCGATTTTGGATTTTGGGGTGATTTCTGTGATTTTGGTTTGATTCCTGTGATTTATTGGGGGGATTTTGGGGTGATTTCTTTGATTTTTTGGGATCTCTCTGTGTGTGACTCAGTTTCTCCTGCAGGAATTTTTGGGGTGAATTTCTGTGATTTTTGGGGGGGATTTTTGGGGGCGATTTCTGAGATTTTTGGGACGATTTCTGTCGTTTTGGGGTGACTTTTGTGATTTTTGGGGTGGAATTCTGGGATTTTTTGGGGTGAATTTCTGTGATTTTTGTGCTGAATTTCTGCATGATTTTTGGGGTGATTTCTGTAATTTTTGGTATGAATTTCTGAGATTTTTGGGGTGATTTTCTGTGATTTTTGTGTTGAATTTCTGCGATTTTTGGGGGAATTTTTGGGGCGACTTCTGTCATTTTTTGGGGCGATTCTGTGATATTTTTTTTTGGGTCTCTCTCTGTGCCTGACTCAGTTTCCCCCTCCCTCCCCACAGCTCATCGCCCCCTCTCAGGTGAGTCCGCGCCCTCCCCTCCCCTTCCTCCCCTCCTCCTCCTCATTTCCAAACCTTCCTCCCCTCCTCCTCCTCTCTCAAACCTCCCTCCTCCTCCTCCTCCTCCTCCTCCTCCTCCATTTTCCAGCCTTCATCCCCCTCCTCCTCCTCCCTCCTCCTTTTTTTCCAGCCCTTCTCTTTCTCCTCCCCTCTCCCTCCTCCTCCTCCATTTCCCAACCTTCTCCTCCTCCTCCTCCTCCTCCTCTCTCCCGGCTCCTCCGCATCCCCCCCGGCTCCGAATTCTCCGCCCCAAACCCCCAAATTCCATCTTCTCCCCCCTCCCCCTCCCTCCCCCTCCCCCCACGACCCTCTCCCCTCCCATCCCGAATTTTTTTTTTCCCATTTCTCCGCTTTTTTCCCCCCCTTTTTTTTTTTTTTAACTCCCCCGATTTTTATTTTTATTTTTTCACATCGATTCCTCCCCGCATTTCTCCATTTTTTCCCTTCCTCATCCCGGTTTTTTCCCATTTTTCCCCCGGTTTTTCCCCCGGTTTTTACCATTTTCCCCGGTTTTTTCCCATTTTTCCCTCGGTTTTTTCCCATTTTTCCCCGGTTTTTTCCATTTTTTCCCGGTTTTTCCATTTTTATCCCGGTTTTTTCCATTACCCCTCCCCTCCTCATCCCGCGTTTTTTTTCCTATTTTTCCCACGGTTTTTCCCTGTTTTTTCTCCGCTTTTTTCCCCCATTTTCCTCCGGTTTTTTCCCCATTTCTTCCCCGATTTTCTCCCCTTTTTGTCCCTCCTCATCCCGCTTTTTTTCCCTTTTTTCCCCGGGTTTTTTCCCCTATTTACCCCCCATTTTTCCCGGTTTTTCCCCCGGTTTTTTTCCCTTTTATTCTTTTTTTTTTTCCAATTTTTAACCCTCTTCATCCCGGTTTTTCCCCACCTCATTCCCCATTTTTCCCTGATTTTTGTCCTTTTTTCTCCCTCATTTTTCCCCCGATTTTTCTCCTCATTTCCTCCCCATTTCCCCCCTAATTTTTCCAATTTTTCTTCCTCTTTTTCCCAATTCTCTCCCTGATTTTTCTCCCCATTTTCTGCCTCATTTTTTGCGATTTTTTCCTCGTTTTCTCTCTCATTTTTCCCATTTTTCCCTCATTTTTCTTCCATTTTTCTCCTTTTTTCCCCCTCATTTTTCTCCCATTTTTCCTCTGATTTTTCTCCCATTTTTCCTCTCATTTTTCCTTCATTTTTCTCCTCGTTTTTCTCCCATTTTTCCCTATTTTTTTCTCATTTTTTCCCTTTATTTTTCCCTTTTTTTCCCCTTTATTTTTCCCGGTTTTCTCCCCATTTTTCCCCTGATTTTTCCTCTCATTTTTCACATTTTTTCCTTTTTTCTCCCCCCGTTTCCCCCTCTATTTTTTTCCCATTTCCCCTCATTTTTCTCCCGTTTTCTTCTCATTTCCCCATTTTCCCCTCATTTTTCCCCCATTTTCCCCTCATTTTTCCCCCATTTTCCCCCCCCTCATTTTCCCCCATTTTTTCTTTCATTTTTCTTTCCTTTTCCTCTAATTTTTCCCCTATTTTTTCCCTCATTTCTCTCCCATTTTCCCCTTATTTTTCCCCATTTTTCTCCCATTTTTTCCCCATTTTTTCTTTCATTTCTCTCCCATTTTCTCCCCTATTTTTCCCCATTCCCCTCATTTTTCTCCTGTTCTGCCCTCATTTTCTCCCCATTTTCCTCTCATTTTTCCCCATTTTTCTTTCGTTTTTCTCCCATCTTTTCCCTCATTTCTCTCCCATTTTCTCCCCTATTTTTCCCCATCCCCCCTCATTTTTTTTCTCCTGTTTCTCCTCATTTTCCCCCTCATTTCCCCCTCAATCCTCTCCTAATTTCCCCTAATTCCCCTTAATTTTCACCCCCAAAACCCCCTCAAACCCCTCGGCCCCTCCCCTTCCCTCATCTCCCCTCCCCTTCTGACATCAACACCTCCCCACCCCCAAAAAAAACCCCCCAAAAAAAAAAAACCCCAAAAAAAAAACCCCAAAACCCGCCATGACCCCATAAAACCATGACACCGCCCAGCCCAGCGCTGGCCCCGCGGTGGCTCCGGTGGCCGCCCTGGGGCTGATTTTTGGGTTCGGGGTCCTCGCGGCCGGCGGGGTAGGGAAGAAGGCCGTGCACGTCGGGGCACTGTTCCCCATGTCCGGCGGGTGGTCGGGCGGGCAGGCGTGCCTGCCGGCGGTGAGGATGGCGCTGGAGGACATCAACGAGCGCAGGGACATCCTGCCCGACTACGAGCTGAGGCTCATCCACCACGACAGCAAGGTTCGGGGTCAAAAATCTGGGATTTGGGGTCGGGGATTTGGGATTCGGGGTCAGGAATTGGGGTCGGAAATTGTGGAATTGCGATTTGGAAATTGGGGTTTGGGGACATCGATGACAGCAGGGACATCCTGCCCGACTACGAGCTGAGGCTCATCCACCATGACAGCAAGGTCTGGGGTGGGGATTCGGGATTTGGGGTCGGAAATTGGGATTTGGGGTCAGGCATTTGGGATTCGAAATTGGGTTTGGGGACATCAATGACAGCAGGGACATTGATGAGCTCAGGGTGATCCATCACGACAGGAAGGTCTGGGGTCAGGATTTGGGGTTTGGGGTCGAAAATCTGGGATTTGGGGTCGGGGATTCGGGATTTGGGGTCGGGAATTTGGGATTTGGGGTCAGGAATTTGGGTCGGAATTGTGGAATTGGGTTTTGAAAATTGGGGTTTGAGGACATCAACGAGCGCAGGGACATCCTGCCCGATTACGAGCTGAGGCTCATCCACCACGACAGCAAGGTTCGGGGTCAAAAATCCAGGATTTGGGGTCGGGGATTTGGGATTTGGGGTCAGGAATTTGGGATTCGGAAATTGGGGTTTGGGGACATCAATGACAGCAGGGACATTGATGAGCTCAGGGTGATCCATCACAACAGGAAGGTCTGGGGGTCAGGATTTGGGGTTTGGGGTCGAAAATCTGGGATTTGGGGGTCGGGGATTCGGGATTTGGGGTCGGGAATTTGGGATTTTGGGTCAGGAATTGGGGTCGGGAATTGTGGAATTGCGATTTGGAAATTGGGGTTTGGGGACATCAACGAGCGCAGGGACATCCTGCCCGACTATGAGCTGAGGCTCATCCACCACGACAGCAAGGTTCGAGGTTAAAATTCCGGGATTTGGGGTCGGAGATTTGGGATTTGGGGTCAGGAATTGGGGTCGGGAATTGTGGAATTGGGATTTGGAAATTGGGGTTTGAGGACATCAACGAGCGCAGGGACATCCTGCCCGACTATGAGCTGAGGCTGATCCACTACGACAGCAAGGTCTGGGGTCGGGGATTCGGGATTTGGGGTCGGAGATTTGGGATTTGGGGTCAGGAATTGAAGTCGGAATTGTGGAATTGGGTTTTGGAAATTAGTTTGGGGACATCAATGACAGCAGGGACATTGATGAGCCTCAGGGTGATCCATCACGACAGGAAGGTCTGGGGGTCAGGATTTGGGGTTTGGGGTCGAAAATCTGGGATTTGGGGTCGGAAATTTGGGATTTGGGGTCGGAATTTGGGATTTGGGGTCAGGAATTGAAGTCGGGAATTGTGGAATTGGGTTTTGAAAATTGGGGTTTGAGGACATCAACGAGCGCAGGGACATCCTGCCCGACTACGAGCTGAGGCTCATCCACCACGACAGCAAGGTCTGGGGTCAAAAATCCGGGATTTGGGATTTGGGGTCGGGGATTTGGAAATTGGGGTTTGGGGACATCAATGACAGCAGGGACATTGATGAGCTCAGGGTGATCCATCACGACAGGAAGGTTTGGGGTCAGGGATTTGGGGTTTGGGGTCGAAAATTTGGGATATGGGGTTGGAAATCTGGGATTTGGGGTCGGAAAGTTTCGATTTTGGGTCAGGAATTGTGGTTGGGAATTGTGGAATTGGGATTCGAAATTGGGCTTTGGGGTCATTGATGACATCTGGCCTCATCCACCAGGATAGCAAGGTTTGGGGTTGGGGATTTGGGGTTTGGGGTCGAAAATTTGGGATATGGGGTCGAAAAGTTTCGATATGGGGTCGGGATTTGGGGATTTGGGGTCGGATTTGGTGAAATCGGCGCTCGTGGTAAATTCGGGAAATTGGGGCTTGGGGACATCGATGACAGCAGGGGACATCCTGCCCGACTATGTAGCTGAGGCTCATCCACCACGACAGCAAGGTCTGGGGTCGGGGATTCGGGGTCAAGAATTGGGGTTTGGGGTCAAAAATCTGGGATTTGGGGTCGGAAAGTTTCGATTTTGGGTCAGGAATTGGGGTTGGGAATTGTGGAATTGGGATTCGAAATTGGGCTTTGGGGTCATTGATGACATCTGGCTCATCCACCAGGACAGCAAGGTTTGGGGTTTGGGGTTTGGGGTTTGGGGTCGAAAATTTGGGATATGGGGTCGGAAAGTTTCGATGTGGGGTCAGGATTTGGTGAAATCGGGCGCTATGGAAATTTGGGAAATTGGGGTTTGGGGACATCGATGACAGCAGGGACTTCGTCCATCACGACAGCAAAATTTGGGGTTTGGGG
>JAKWBO010000791.1:0-26842 GCA_034336685.1 Luscinia luscinia | reverse complement strand
GGGTCCCGGGTTTGGGGAGGGTCTCAGAGGTTTTGGGGAGGGTCCCAGGAGTTTTTGGGGAGGGTCTCGGCGGCTTTGGGAGGGGTCTCAGAGGTTTTGGGAGGGGTCCCTGAGGTTTTGGGAGGGGTCCTGGGGGTTTTGGGAGGGTCCCTGGGAGTTTTGGGGAGGGGTCTCAGAGGTTTTGGGCAGGGGTCTCAGGAGTTTTTGGGGAGGGGTCTCAGAGGTTTTGGGGAGGGTCCTGGGGTTTTGGGAGGGGTCTCAGAGGTTTTGGGGGAGGGTCCCGGAGGCTTTGGGGAGGGGTCTCAGGGTTTTGGGAGGAGTCCTGGGGCTTTGGGGAGGGTCCCAGGGGTTTTGGGAGGGGTCCCAGGGGTTTTGGGGAGGGGTCCTGGGGTTTTGGGGAGGGGTCTCAGAGGTTTTGGGGAGGGTCCCGGGGCTTTGGGGAGGGTCCCAGGGGTTTTGGGGGAGGGTCTCAGGGGTTTTGGGGAGGGGTCCCGGGTTTTTGGGGAGGGGTCCCAGGGCTTTGGGGAGGGTCTCAGAGGTTTTGGGAGGGAGTCTCAGAGTTTTGGGGAGGGTCCTAGGTCGAGTTTTGGGGAGGGGTCTCAGAGGTTTTTGGGGAGGGGTCTCAGGAGTTTTTGGGGAGGGGTCCATGGGGGCTTTTGGGGAGGGGTCCTAGAGGTTTTGGGAGGGGTCTCAGAGGTTTTGGGAGGGGTCCCTGGGGGTTTTTGGGGAGGGGTCTCAGAGGCTTTTGGGGAGGAGTCCCAGGGTTTTGGGGAGGGTCTCAGGAGTTTTGGGGAGGGGTCTCAGAGGTTTTTGGGGAGGGGTCTCAGAGGTTTTGGGGAGGGGTCTCAGTGGTTTTGGGAGGGGTCTCAGAGGTTTTGGGGGAGGGGTCTCAGAGGTTTTGGGGAGGGGTCCCTGGGGTTTTTGGGGAGGGGTCCCGCTCACCCGGCAGCTCCTGGATGTGGGGCCGGGGCCGGGCCCGATGCTCTGGGCCGAGATGGAGCCGAGGAACTTCCGGTTCCGGAGCACCCGCCAGCCTGGGGGTCACGGGGGTCACGGGGGTTTTGGGGGTCACGGGTGGGTTTTTGGGGGGTCAGGCACCCCAGCCCCACCCCCGACCCTCCCAGTCCGCCCAGTCTCACCAGTCAGCTCCAGCTCCAGCCCGTACTTCTCCGACAGCCCCTCCATGGCCACGGTCAGGAAGAACTCCAGGTACAGAGGGTCGGCCTGGGGCCGGGGTCAGGGACCCCAAAATCCCCCAGACCCCAAACTGCCCTGAGACCCCAAACTGCCCTGAGACCCCAAACTGCCCTGAGACCCCAAAATCCCCCAGACCCCAAAATCCCCGAGACCCCAAAATCCCCGAGACCCCAAAAATCCCCCGAACCCCAAACTGCCCTGAGACCCCAAAATCCCCGAGACCCCAAAATCCCCGGAGACCCCAAAACTGCCCCCGGAGACCCCAAAATCCCCAGACCCCAAAATCCCTGAGACCCCAAAATCCCTGAGACCCCAAATTCCTCCGAGACCCCAAACTGCCCCGAGACCCCAAAATCCCTGAGACCCCAAAATCCCTGAGACCCCCAAAATCCCCCCGAGACCCCAAAATCCCCGAGACCCCAAACTGCCCCGAGACCCCAAAATCCCCGAGACCCCAAAATCCCCCGAGACCCCAAACTGCCCCGAGACCCCAAACTGCCCCGAGACCCCAAAAATCCCCTGAGACCCCAAACTGCCCTGAGACCCCAAAATCCCCGAGACCCCAAAATCCCGAGACCCCAAACTGCCCTGAGACCCCAAACTGCCCTGAGACCCTCGAGCCCCCAAACCCCTGAGCCCCCTATGTCCCCAAACTCCCAATAATGTCCCCAAACTCCCCGAGCCCCCAAAACCCCCCTGACACCCTCAATGTCCCCAAACTCCCCGAGACCCCTAATGTCCCCAAACTCCCTGAGCCCCCAAACTGCCCTGAGCCCCCAATGTCCCCAAATTCCCCGATGTCCCCAAATGTCCCCAGACTCCCCAAGCCCCAATGTCCCCAAACTGCCCTAAGGACCCCAAACTCCCCTGAGCCCCTGAATGTCCCCAAATTCCTGGAGACCCCAATGTCCCCTGGAGACCCCCAATGCCCCCAAACTCCCCTGAGACCCCCTGTATGTCCCCAGACTCCAATGACACCACCAATGTCCCCAAACTCTCCTGAGCCCCCAATGTCCCCGCAAACTCCTCAAGCCCCCAAAGCTCCCTGAGCCCCCAAACTCCACTGAGACCCCAATGTCCCCAAACTCTCCTGAGCCCCCAATGTCCCCAGACTCCCCTGAGACCCCAAACTCCCTCAAGCCCCCCAAACCCCCCCTGGAGCCCCCAATGTCCCCAAATTCCCCAATGTCCCCAAACTCCCCTGAGACCCCAACCCCCCGAGCCCCCAATGTCCCCAAACTCCTCGAGCCCCCAAACTCCCCCGGAGCCCCCAAACTCCACTGAGCCCCTATGTCCCCAAACTCCCTCGAGCCCCCAAACTCCCCAAGACCCCCAAACCGCCCTGGAGCCCCCAATGTCCCCAAACTGCCCTGAGACCCCCAATGCCCCCAAACTCCCCCAAGTCCGCCAATGTCCCCAAATTCCCGGTGTCCCCACCTCCCCTCGCCGCCCACCTGCAGCGTCCGGAAGAACTCCGAGTTCACCACCACGTCGTAGGCGGTGCAGCCGCGGCCGCCTGCGGGGTTCGGGAGCGGTCAGGAGGGCGCTGCCCGGGCCGGGGGGGCTGCGGGGGCGGCCGCGGGGGTCGCTGACCTCGGTCGAGCTCGGCGTGCGGCTCCCCGAGGCTCATGGGGATGCGGAAGGCGCCGCCGGGCGCGGGCGGGTCCCGCAGCAGCCGCTGCAGCCCCGGCGGGGACAGCGGCGGCGGCGGCGGCACCTCGGGCGAGTGGCACACGTTGACGAACACCTTGTCCCCGCCGCGCGGGTCTTCACGCACAGCCCTGCGCTGGGGGCGCTGGGGCGCGGGGTCAGGGGCGGCGGGGATGCAGCGGAACCCTCCTGGATCCGCCCGAACCAGCCCTGGACCTGCAGAACCCTCCCGGACCCGCCGAACCGCGCCTGGATCTACAGAATCCTCCTGGATCGGCCGAACCGCGCCTGGATCTACAGGAATCCTCCCCTGGATCTACAGAACCCGCCTGGATCTACAGAATCCTGCTGGATCTACAGAACCCTCCCTGGATCTACAGAACCCTCCTGGATCCACTGAACCGCCCCCGAACCCCCTTGGACCCACCGAACCCTCCCTGGATCTACAGAACCCTCCTGGACCTACAGAACCGCGCCTGGACCCGCCGAACCGCGCCGGGATCTACAGAACTGCCCCTGGATCTACAGAACCCTGCTGGATCCACTGAACCCTCCTGGATCTACAGAACCCTGCTGGATCTACAGAACCCTGCTGGATCTACAGAACCCTCTTGCACCCACCGAACCGCGCCTGGATCCACCGAACCCCGCCTGGATCTACAGAACCCTCCTGGATCTACAGAACCGCTGCCCTGGACCCGCCCGAACCCTCCCTGGATCTACAGAACCCTCCTGGATCCACTGAACCTCCCCCCGAACGCCCCTGGATCCGGCCGAACCGGCGCCTGGATCCACCGAACCGCGCCTGGACCCGCCGAACCGCGCCTGGATCCACCGAACCCTCCTGGACCTACAGAACCGCGCCTGGATCCACAGAACCCTCCCTGGATCTACAGAACCCTGCTGGATCTATAGAACCCTGCTGGATCTACAGAACCCTCCTGGATCTACAGAACCCTCTTGCACCCACCGAACCGCGCCTGGATCCACCGAACCCGCCTGGATCTACAGAACCCTGCTGGATCTATAGAACCCTCCTGGATCTACAGAACCCTCCTGGATCCACTGAACCGCCCCGAACCGCCCCTGGATCCACCGAACCGCGCCTGGATCCACCGAACCGCGCCTGGACCTACAGAACCGCGCCTGGACCCGCCGAACCCTCCTGGACCTACAGAACCCTCCTGGACCTACAGAACCCTGCTGGATCTACAGAACCCTTCTCGATCTACAGAACCGGCCTTGGACCCACCGAACCCTCCCTGGATCTACAGAACTCTCCTGGATCTACAGAACCCTTCTGGACCCACCGAACCCTCCCTGGACCCGCCGAACCCTCCTGGACCTCCCGAACCCTTCACCGAACTCCCCGAACGCCTCCCCGAACCCTCCTGCACGCACCGAACACTCCTGGACCCACCAATTCCTCCTGGACCCACCAATCCCTCCCCGGACCCACCAATCCCTCCCCGGACCCACCAATCCCTCCTGGACCCACCGAACCCTCCCCGGACCCACCAATCCTCCTGGACCCACCGAACCCTCCCCGGACCCACCAATCCTCCTGGACCCACCGAACCCCCCCTGGGCTCCCCGAACCCTCCTGGGCTCCCCGAACCCTGCCCCGGACGGCCCCCGAGCCCCGAGCCCCGTACCCGGCTGCGGGGTGACGGCGCGGGCGGGCCCGGGCCGCGGCGCCTCCTCACGGTCCGGGGTCACCTGCGGGAAATGGGGAGGGGGCTTCAGACCCGGCACCGGGAGCGGCACCGGGAGCGGCACCGGGAGCCCCTCCCCGCACACACCCACCTGCAGCAGCAGCCGCCGCAGCGCCGCCGCCTCCTCCTCCTCCTCGTCTGCCTCCAGCTCGGCCGAGAGCAGCGACGGGTCTGCCATGGCCTGAGGGACCGAAACCCTCAGGGACCCCCAGACCCCTGAGGGACCCCCCAAACCCCGCAGGGACCCCGAAACCCTCAGGGACCCCCAAACCCCTGAGGGACCCCCAAACCCCTGAGGGACCCCCAGACCCCTTCAGGGACCCCCAAACCCCTCACGGACCCCGGAAACTCCTCAGGGACCCCAAACCCCTCAGGGACCCCCAGACCCCTGAGGGACCCCCAGACCCCTCAGGGACCCCCCAAACCCCTCTGAGCCCACAAAACCCCGCAGGGACCCGAAACCCCTCAGGGACCCAAAACTCCTGAGGGACCCCGAAACCCTGAGGGACCCGGAAACCCCTCACGGACCCCCCGGAAACCCCCGCAGGGACCCCCCTAAACCCCTCAGTGACCCTAAAACCCTCAGGGATCCCCAAACCTCAGGGACCCCCCAGACCCCTGAGGGACCCCCAAACCCCTGAGGGACCCCCAAACCCCGCAGGGACCCCCAGACCCCTCAGGGACCCCGAAACCCTCAGGGACCCCCAAAGCCCTCAGGGACCGAAACCCCTGAGGGAACCAAAACTCCTCAGGGACCCCGGAACCTCTGAGGGACCTGAAACCCCTCAGGGACCCCAAACCCCTCAGGGACTCGAAATCCCTGAGGGACCCCCTAAACCCCTCAGGGACCCCCAGACCCTCAGGGACCCCCAAACTCCTGAGGGACCCCCCAAACCCCGCAGGGACCCCCAGACCCGCAGGGACCCCCAAACCCCTCAGGGAGCCGGGGAAACTCCTGAGGGACCCGGGAAACCCTCAGGGACCCCCAAACCCTCAGGGACCCCCAGACCCCTCAGGGACCCCAAACCCTCAGGGACCCCAAACCCCTCAGGGACCCCCAAACCCCTGAGGGAACCAAAACTCCTCAGGGACCCCCAAACCTCTCAGGAACCCGAAACCCTGAGGGACCCGAAAACCCTCAGTGACCCCAAAACCCTTCCAGGGAACCAAAACCCCTCAGGGACCCCCCAAACCCCTCAGGGACCTGAAACCCCTCAGGGACCCACAAAACCTCTGAGGGACCTCGAAATCCTTCAGTGACCCCAAACCCCGAAGGGAACCGAAACCCCTGAGGGACCCCCAAACCTCTGAGGGACCCCCAGACCCCCGCAGGGACCCCCAGACCCCGCAGGGACCCCCAGACCCCTCAGGGACCCCCAGACCCCTGAGGGACCCCAAACCCTCAGGGACCTAAAACCCCTCATGAACCCCAAACTCCTCAGGGACCCGAAACCCTCAGGGACCCCCAAACCCCGCAGGGGACCCCCAGACCCCTGAGGGACCCCAAAACCCCTCAGGGAACCGAAACCCCTCAGGGACCTGAAACCCCTCAGGGACCCCCGAAACTCCTGAGGGACCCCCAAACCCCTGAGGGACCCCCAAACCCCTGAGGGACCCCAGACCCCTCAGGGACCCCCCAAACCCCTCAGGGACCCCCAGACCCCTCAGGGACCCCCAAACCCCGCAGGGACCCCCCAAACCCTCAGGGACCCGAAACCCTGAGGGACCCCCAAACCCCTGAGGGATCCCGGAAACCCCTCAGGGACCCCGAAACCCCTCAGGGACCCGAAACCCTCACGGACCCGGAAACCCCTCATGGACCCCCAAACCCCTCAGAGCCCCCGAAACCCTCAGGGACCCCCAAACCCCTCAGGGAGCCGAAACCCCTCAGGGACCCCGAAACCCCTCACGGACCCCGAAACCCCTCACGGACCCCCGGGCCGCCCTCACCGCGGCCGCCGCTTCCTTGCGCGCGTCACTTCCGCTTCCGGCGCGGCTCCGTCGCCGTGGTTACGCAGGGACGCTCTGGCCGCTTCCGGCCCGTCTCGGTGGTTCTGGAGGACTCCGCTCTGGCCGAGTCCTCCCCGTCTCGATGGTCACTCAGAGCCGCTCTGGCCGAGTCCTCCCCGTCTCGATGGTCACTCAGAGCCGCTCTGGCCGAGTCCTCCCCGTCTCGATGGTCACTTAGGGCCGCTCTGGCCGAGTCCTCCCCGTCTCGATGGTCACTAGAGCCGCTCTGGCCGAGTCCTCCCCGTCTCGATGGTCACTCAGAGCCGCTCTGGCCGAGTCCTCCCGTCTCGATGGTCACTCAGAGCCGCTCTGGCCGAGTCCTCCCCGTCTCGATGGTCACTTAGGGCCGCTCTGGCCGAGTCCTCCCCGTCTCGATGGTTCCTGGAGCCGCTCTGGCCGAGTCCTCCCCGTCTCGATGGTCACTCAGAGCCGCTCTGGCCGAGTCCTCCCCGTCTCGATGGTCACTAGAGCCGCTCTGGCCGAGTCCTCCCCGTCTCGATGGTCACTCAGGGCCGCTCTGGCCGAGTCCTCCCCGTCTCGATGGTCACTCAGGGCCGCTCTGGCCGAGTCCTCCCCGTCTCGATGGTCACTAGAGCCGCTCTGGCCGAGTCCTCCCCGTCTCGATGGTCACTCAGAGCCGCTCTGGCCGAGTCCTCCCCGTCTCGATGGTCACTCAGGGCCGCTCTGGCCGAGTCCTCCCCGTCTCGATGGTCACTCAGAGCCGCTCTGGCCGAGTCCTCCCCGTCTCGATGGTTCCTGAGGCCGCTCTGGCCGAGTCCTCCCCGTCTCGATGGTCACTCAGAGCCGCTCTGGCCGAGTCCTCCCCGTCTCGATGGTCACTCAGGGCCGCTCTGGCCGAGTCCTCCCCGTCTCGATGGTCACTCAGGGCCGCTCTGGCCGAGTCCTCCCCGTCTCGGTGGTCACTAGAGCCGCTCTGGCCGAGTCCTCCCCGTCTCGATGGTTCCTGAGGCCGCTCTGGCCGAGTCCTCCCCGTCTCGATGGTCACTAGAGCCGCTCTGGCCGAGTCCTCCCCGTCTCGATGGTTCCTGAGGCCGCTCTGGCCGAGTCCTCCCCGTCTCGATGGTCACTCAGAGCCGCTCTGGCCGAGTCCTCCCCGTCTCGATGGTTCCTGGAGCCGCTCTGTCCATCCCGCCCAGTCTCGATGGTTCCTGAGGCCGCTCTATCCAACCCGGCCCCGTCTCGGTGGTTTTTCCGGGGCCGCTCCGTCCATCCCGCCCCGTCTCGGTGGTTCCTCGGGGCCATGGCAGCTCTGGCCGCCCTCGAGGCTCCCCCGGTGCCCAAAATCTTCGCCACGATGGAGGAGGGGCCGATGCCCGGCGGGACCAACCCGGGAGAGGTGATGTGGGACCCCGGGTGGGCTCTGGGGGGTCTGGGGGTCTCCTGAGGAGCGGGGAGCGGGTCTGAGGGGCGCCGAGGGCGATAATGGGGCTGGGAGAGGCATTTGGGGGTCCCGTGAGTTTGGGGGTGTCCTGGGGGCACTGGGGGACACTGGGGGGCAATTGGGGGCACTGGGGGTGTCCTGGGGGACACTGGGGGGACACTGAGGGGACACTGAGGGGACACTGGGGGTGTCCTGGGGGTCCTGGGGACAGTGGGGGTCCCTGGGGACACTGGGGAGTCCCTCGGGGGCACTGAGGGACACTGGGGGCACTGGGGACACTGAGGGACACTGAGGGGGCACTCGGGGACACTGGGGGTCTCTGGGGTGTCCTGGGGGACACTGGGGGACACTGAGGGGACACTGAGGGGACACTGGGGACACTGAGGGACACTGGGGGTCCTGGAGAGTCCTGGGGACACTGAGGGACACTGGGGACACTGGGGGACACTGGGGGTTCTGGGGGACACTGAGGGACACTGGGGACACTGAGGACACTGGGGACACTGGGGGACACTGGGGGTCCCTGAGGAGACACTGAGGGACACTGGGGGACACTGAGGGGTCCTGGGGGGGTCTCTGGGGGGTCCTGCGGGACACTGAGGGGATAGTGAGGGACACTGAGGGACACTGGGGGACACTGGGGGACACTGAGGGGACACTGAGGGGCACTGAGGAACACTGGGGGGCACTGAGGGACACTAGGGGACACTGGGGGACACTGGGGGACACTGAGGGGACACTGAGGGGTCCTGGGGGCACTGAGAAGCACTGGGGGGGCACTGGGGGACACTGAGGACACTGGGGGACACTGGGGGTCCCTGAGGAGACACTGAGGGACACTGGGGACACTGAGGAGCACTGGGGGGACACTGAGGGGACACTGAGGGACACTGGGGGACACTGGGGGACACTGGGGGGTCCCTGAGGAGACACTGAGGGACACTGGGGGACACTGAGGAGCACTGGGGGACACTGAGGGGACACTGGGGGACACTGGGGGTCCTGGGGGTCCTCGGGGACACTGCGGGGTCCCTGGGGGTCCCTGGGGGTCCCTGGGGGTCCCTCGGGGACACTGAGGGACACTGGGGGTCCTGGGGGTCCCTCGGGGACACTGGGGGTCCTGGGGGTCCCTCGGGGACACTGCGGGTCCTGGGGGTCCCTGGGGACACTGGGGGTCCCTGGGGGTCCCTGGGAGACACTGAGGGGACACTGGGGGGTCCCTGGGGGTCCCTCGAGGACACTGGGGGTCCTGGGGGTCCCTCAGGGACACTGCGGGGTCCTGGGGGTCCCTGGGGGGACACTGGGGGTCCCTGGGGGTCCCTCGGGGACACTCGCGGGGTCCTGGGGGTCCCTCGGGGACACTGAGGGGTCCTGGGGGGTCCCTGGGGGTCCCTGGGGGTCCCTGAGGGGTCCCTGGGGACACTGAGGGGATAGTGAGGGGACACTGGGGGTCCCTCGGGGGTCCCTCGGGGACACTGGGGGTCCTGGGGGTCCCTCGGGGACACTGCGGGGTCCTGGGGGTCCCTGGGGTGTCCCTGGGGGGTCCCTGGGGGTCCCTGGGCCCGGGGGGTGACGGGCGGGGCCCAGCGCCCTTTGGGGCGTGTCGGTCAAAGTCCCCCGCGGCCCCAAGGTCACTCGGGGCAGCGCAGGGGGGGGGCGCGGCCGGGGGGTCCTGGGGTGACCCTGCCGCCCCCAGGCGTGGCTGGAGTCGCACGGCCGCAGCCTCGGACACTTTGTGGGCGGCACGTGGCTGAAACCGCCGGGACGGAGAGCCTGGAGTGCCGGGAGGCCAGCACGGGTACCGGAGGGCACGGGGGGCGGGGACAGGGACAGGGACAGGGACAGGGAGTGGGACAGGAGTGGGCACAGGGAGAGGGGACAGGGAGAGGGAGTGGGGACAGGGAGTGGGGCTGGAGACAGGGACAGAGGCAGGGATTGGGGACAGGGATTGGGGGCAGGGAGCGGGGACAGGGATTGGGGACAGGGAGTGGGACTGGGGACAGGGAGTGGGGCAGGGAGTGGGACAGGGAGTGGGGCAGGGATTGGGGACAGGGAGTGGGGACAGGGAGTGGGAGTGGGGACAGGGAGTGGGACAGGGAGTGGGGTTAAGGAAAGGGAGTGGGGACAGGGGCTGGGAGTGGGACAGAGGCGTGGGGCAGGGGCTGGGATTGGGGACAGGGAGCGGGGACAGGGACAGGGAGTGGGGACAGGGGCTGGGACTGGGGACTGGGAGTGGGGACAGGGACAGAGGCTGGGGACAGAGGCTGGGGACAGGGATTGGGATTGGGGACAGGGATTGGGGACAGGGACAGGGGACAGGGAGTGGGGACAGGGATTGGGGACAGGGGCTGGGATTGGGGACAGGGGCTGGGATTGGGACAGGGAGTGGGACAGGGATTGGGGACAGGGGCTGGGATTGGGGTCGGGGACAGGGATTGGGGACAGGGACAGGGATTGGGGTCGGGGACAGGGAGTGGGGTTGGGGTTGGGGACAGGGACAAGGATTGGGGACAGGGACAGGAGTCAGGGACAGGGAGTGGGACAGGGATTGGGGTCAGGGGCAGGGATTGGGGACAGGGACAGGGATTGGGGTCGGGGACAGGGCAGGACTGGGGTCAGGGTCAAGGTCACAGGTTTGGAGTCACTGGTGCAAACCAGGGTCAAGGGTCAGGGTCAGGGGTCAGGGTTTGGGGTCAGGGTCAGGAACTGGGGTCAGGATTATGGTCAGGATCAGGGTTTGGGCTCCGGGTTTGGGCTCAGGATCAGGGTTTGGGCTCTGGGTTTGGGCTCTGGGTTTGGGAGTCAGGATTAGGGTTTGGGCTCAGGATCAGGGTTTGGGCTCAGGGTTTGGGCTCCAGGATCAGAGTTTGGGGTCAGGGTTTGGGCTCTGGGTTTGGGGTCAGGATCAGGGTTTGGGCTCCGGGTTTGGGCTCAGGATCAGGGGTTTGGGCTCTGGGTTTGGGCTCAGGGTTTGGGGGTCAGGATCAGGGTTTGGGGTCAGGGTCAGGATCAGGGTTTGGGGGTCCGGGTCAGGAATTAGGATCAGGGTTTAGGCTCAGGGTTTGGGCTCAGGCTCAGGGTTTAGGCTCAGGGCGCTTGCTCAGTGTTTAGGCTCAGGCTCAGTGCGTGTGCTCCGTGCTCCGTGCTGACCCCGCCGTGTCCCCAGGGCGCTGGCTCAGGCTCAGTGTTTAGGCTCAGGCTCAGTGCGTGTGCTCTGTGCTCCGTGCTGACCCCGCTGTGTCCCCAGGGCGCTGGCTCAGGCTCAGTGTTTAGGCTCAGGGTTTGGGCTCAGGCTCAGTGTTTAGGCTCAGGGTTTGGGCTCAGGATCAGGCTCAGGGTTTGGGCTCAGGCTCGGTGCGTGTGCTCGGTGCTCCAGCCCTGACCCCGCCGTGTCCCCAGGGCGCTGGCTCAGGGTCAGTGTTTAGGCTCAGTGTTTAGGCTCAGGCTCAGTGTGTGTGTCTCCCTGCTGACCCCGCCGTGTCCCCAGGAAGCAGCTGGCTCAGGGTTTAGGCTCAGGGTCAGTGTTTAGGCTCAGTGTTTAGGCTCAGGCTTGGTGTGTGCTCCATGCTCCAGCCCTGACCCCGCCGTGTCCCCAGGGCGCTGGCTCAGGCTCAGTGTTTGGGCTCAGGCTCAGGGTTTAGGCTCAGTGTTTAGGCTCAGGCTCAGCGTGTGTGCTCCATGCTGACCCCGCCGTGTCCCCAGGGCGCTGGCTCAGGGTTTGGGCTCAGGGTTTGGGCTCAGGGTCAGTGTTTAGGCTCAGTGTTTAGGCTCAGGCTCAGTGTGTGGTAGCTCCCTGCTGACCCCGCCGTGTCCCCAGGGCGCTGGCTCAGGGTCAGTGTTTAGGCTCAGGGTCAGGGTTTAGGCTCAGGATTTGGGCTCAGGATCAGGCTCAGTGTTTAGGCTCAGGCTCAGTGCGTGTGCTCCGTGCTCCGTGCTGACCCCGCCGTGTCCCCAGGGCGCTGGCTCAGGCTCAGGGTTTGGGCTCAGGCTCAGGCTCAGTGTTTAGGCTCAGGGTTTAGGCTCAGGCTCGGTGTGTGCTCCATGCTGACCCCGCCGTGTCCCCAGGGCGCTGGCTCAGGGTTTGGGCTCAGGCTCAGTGTTTAGGCTCAGTGTTTAGGCTCAGGCTCAGTGTGTGTCTCCCTGCTGACCCCCGCCTCGTGTCCCCAGGCGCTGGCTCAGGGTTTAGGCTCAGGGTTTGGGCTCAGGCTCAGGCTCAGTGTTTAGGCTCAGGCTCGGTGTGTGCTCCCTGCTGACCCCGCCGTGTCCCCAGGGCGCTGGCTCAGGGTTTGGGCTCAGGCTCAGGGTTTAGGCTCAGTGTTTAGGCTCAGGCTCAGTGTGTGCTCCCTGCTGACCCCGCCGTGTCCCCAGGGGCGCTGGCTGGCCAGCGGTGCCCGCGGGGGACAGCTCGGACGTGGCCGTGGCCGTGGCGGCGGCCGCAGCAGCCGCGGGGGGCTGGGCGGGGCTGGGGGCGCCGGGCGGAGGGGACAGCGCCTGAGCCGGTGAGTGACCGGGGGGCCTGGGCAGTGTGACCAGTGACCCCCGTGACCCTCTGAGCCCCCCAGTGACACCAGTGACACCAGTGACCCCCAGAGACACCAGTGACCCAGACCCCAGTGTCACCAGTGACCCCCGTGACCCCTCTGGAGCCCCCCCCAGTAACCCCAGTGACCCCCGTGACCCCTCTGAGCCCCCAGTGACACCAGTGACATCAGTGACCCCCAGTGACCACAGTGACACCAGTGACACCAGTGGCATCAGTGACCCCCAGTGACCACAGTGACACCAGTGACACCAGTGACACCAGTGACCCCCAGTGACCCCTCTGAGCCCCCAGTGACCCCCAGTGACCCCAGTGACCCCAGTGACACCAGTGTCACCAGTGACCCCTATGACACCAGTGACCCTAGTGACACCAGTGTCACCAGTGACCCCCGTGACCCCTCTGAGCTCCCCCAGTGACCCCAGTGGCACCAGTGACACCAGTGACACCAGTGACCCCAGTGACACCAGTGACCCTCTGAGCCCCACAGTGACACCAGTGACCCTAGTGACACTAGTGACCCCCAGTGACACCAGTGACACCAGTGACCCCCAGAGACACCAGTGACCCCCAGTGACACCAGTGTCACCAGTGACCCCCGTGACCCCTCTGAGCCCCCCAGTGACACCAGTGACACCAGTGACCCCTCTGAGCCCCCCCAGTGACACCAGTGACCCCAGTGACACCAGTGACCCTCTGAGCCCCCTGTGACCCCTCTGAGCCCCCAGTGACCCCAGTGACACTAGTGACACCAGTGACACCAGTGACACCAGTGACACCAGTGACACCAGACCCCAGTAACAACAGTGACCCCAGTGACACCAGTGACACCAGTGACCACAGTGACACCAGTGACACCAGTGACCCTCTGAGCCCCCCAGTGACACCAGTGACACCTCTGGAGCCCCCCCCAGTTACACCAGTGACATCAGTGACACCAGTGACCCCTCGGAGCCCACAGTGACACCAGTGACCCCCGTGACCCCTCTGAGCCCCCAGTGACACCAGTGACCCCCAGTGACACCAGTGACAGCAGTGACACCCAGTGACCCCAGTGACACCAGTGACACCAGTGACCCCTCTGAGCCCCCCAGTGACACCAGTGACACCTCTGAGCCCCCCAGTGACCCCCTCTGAGCCCCCCAGTGACACCAGTGACCCCATGACCCCTGTGACCCCAAGTGACCCCATGACCCCAGTGACCAGAGTGACCCCAGAGCCTCCCGTGCCCCCCGTGACCCCAGTAACCCCAGTGCCCCCCGTGCCCCCAGTAACCCCAGTAACCCCAGTAACCCCAGTAACCCCAGTAACCCCAGTTACCCCAGTGATCCCAGACCCCAGTGACCCCAGTGACCCCAGTTACCCCAGTGACCCCAGTGACCCCCGTGACCACAGTAACCCCAGACCCCAGTGACCCCCAGTGACCCCAGATCCCTCTGAGCCCCCCCAGTGACACCAGTGTCACCCCAGTGACACCAGTAACCCCAGTGACCCCCAGTGACCCCGTGACCCCAGTGACCCCAATTCCCCAGTGCCCCCGTGACCCTAATGACCCCAGTAACCCCAGTAACCCCCATCCCCCTGTGCCCCCATGTCCCCAGTAACCCCAGTCCCCCGTGTCCCCAGTGACCCCAGTAACCCCAGTCCCCCATGTCCCCAGTAACCCCAGTTACCCCAGTTACCCCAGTTACCCCAGTTACCCCAGTTATCCCCGTGTCCCCAGTAACCCCAGTCCCCCCGTGTCCCCCGTGTCTCCCCCGTGTCCCCAGTGACCCAGTAACCCCAGTCCCCCCATGTCCCCCATGCCCCCAGTGTCACCCCAATGACCCCAGTGACCCCAGACCCTCTGAGCCCCCCAGTAACCCCAGTAACCCCAGTGACCCCAGTCCCCTGTGTCCCCAGTCCCCTGTGCCCCCAGTGTCCCCAGTAACCCCAGTCCCCCGTGCCCCCGTGCCCCCAGTGACCCCAGTAACCCCCGTGCCCGCGAGTGACCCCAGTCCCCCGTGGCTCCCCGTGTCCCCCGTGTCCCCAGTAACCCCGTCCCCCATGCCCCCCTCGTGCCCCCAGTGACCCCAGTGTCACCCCAGTGACCCCAGTGACCCCAGTAACCCCAGTGACCCCAGTAACCCCAGTAACCCCAGTAACCCCCGTGACTCCAGTGACCCCAATGACCCCTCGTGCCCCCCGTGTCCGCAGTAACCCCAGTGCCCCCAGTAACCCCGCGTGCCCCCAGTGCCCCCGCAGTGCCCGCATTAACCCCAGTCCCCCGTGCCCCCGTGTCCCCATTAACCCCAGTGCCCCCAGTCCCCCGTGCCCCCAGTGCCCCCAGTGCCCCAGTAACCCCATCCCCCATCCCCCCGTGCCCCCAGGCTGGCGGCCGCGCTGTCCGGGGGCTCGGCCCGGCGCTGGGGCGCTGCTGGCGCTGGCGGGGCGCGACGCGGCGCGTGGGGCGCTCGGGCGGAGCTGGAGCTGCGGCTGGAGCTGGAGCTGGAGCTGGAGCTGCTGCGGGCACCCGCGGCCGGGCACAGCTGGGCCCGCCCGGCCTGCAGGGATGGGCGCCCCTGGGTGAGTCTGGGACCCCAACTGTCCCCCAGGGGTGCCCTGGGACCCCCTGTCCCCACGGGCGTGCCCCGGGCCCCCCCGGGTGAGTCTGTGTCCCCTTGGTGCCCCTTTGGTGAGTCAGGTGTCCCCTGGGCCCCCCGGGTGAGTGAGTGACCCCAACTGTCCCCTGGGCGCCCCTGGGTGAGTGAGTGTCCCCAGTTGTCCCCCAGGGGTCCCTGGGCCCCTCCTGGGTGAGTGAGTGTCCCCTGGGCGCCCCTGGGTGAGTCTGTGTCCCCTCTGTACCCCACGGCGTGTCCTGGGACCCCCTGTCCCCACGCCGTGCCCTGGGCCCCCCTGGGTGAGTGAGTGTCCCCTGGGGCGCCCCTGGGTGAGTGTGGGACCCCAACTGTCCCCACGGTGTCCCCTGGGCCCCTCCTGGGTGAGTCAGTGTCCCCAGCTGTCCCCAGGGGTCCCCTGGGTCCCCCTGACACCCAGGGGTGGTGGCGGGTCCTCCTGACCCCCCTGTCCCCCTGTCCTGTCCCCCAGGGGTGGTGGCAGGTCTCCCCTGTCCCCCTGACCCCCTGTGCTGTCCCCAGGGGTGCTGGCAGGTCCCCGCTGACCCCCCTGTCCCCCTGACCCCCCTGTCCCCCTGACCCCCTGTCCTGTCCCCAGGGGTGGTGGCCGTGGTGCTGGCGGGTCACCCCTGTCCCCCTGACCCCCTGTCCCCTGACCCCTGTCCTGTCCCCAGGGGTGGTGGCACGTCCCCCTGACCCCTGTCCTGTCCCCCCTGACCCCCTGTCCTGTCCCCAGGGGTGCTGGCCGTGGTGCTGGCGGGTCACCCCTGACCCCCTGTCCCCCCCTGTCCCCACCTGACCCCCTGCCCTGTCCCCTGTCCCCCTGTCCTGTCCCAGGGGTGGTGGCCGTGGTGCTGGCGGGTCACCCCTGACCCCCTGTCCCCCCCTGTCCCCCTGACCCCCCGCCCTGTCCCCAGGAGTGGTGGCAGATCCCCGCTGACCCCCTGTCCCCCTGTCCCCCCTGTCCCCCTGACCCCGCCCCTGTCCCCAGGGGTGGTGGCAGGTCCCCCTGTCCCCCCTGTCCCCCCTGTCCTGTCCCCTGTCCCCTGTCCTGTCCCCAGGTGTGCTGGCTGTGGTGCTGGCGGGTCACCCCTGACCCCCTGTCCCCCCCTGACCCCCCGTCCTGTCCCCAGGGGTGCTGGCAGGTCCCCCTGACCCCCTGTCCCCCCTGTCCCCCTGACCCCCTGCCCTGTCCCCAGGGGTGGTGGCCGTGGTGCTGGCGGGTCCCTGCTCGCTGCCAACGCTGCTCTGTAAACTGGGGCCGCTGCTGGCCATGGGTGAGTGCAGAGGGGCTGGGGATACTGGAGATACTGGGGACACTGGGGTAACTGGGGACACTGGGGTAACTGGGGTAACTGGGACCGCTGCTGGCCATGGGTGAGTGCAGAGCAGCTGGGGACACTGGGGTAACTGGGGATACTGGGGATACTGGGGATACTGGGGATACTGGGGATACTGGGGCCACTGCTGGCCATGGGTGAGTGCAGAGCAGCTGGGGTAACTGGGGATACTGGGGATACTGGGGACACTGGGGATACTGGGGATACTGGGGATATTGGGGATACTGGGGATACTGGGGATACTGGGGATACTGGGGTAACTGGGGTAACTGGGGGATACTGGGGACACTGGGGTAACTGGGGACACTGGGGATACTGGGGATACTGGGGATACTGGGGATACTGGGGACACTGGGGTAACTGGGGATACTGGGGTAACTGGGGACACTGGGGTAACTGGGGTAACTGGGGTAACTGGGGTAACTGGGACCGCTGCTGGCAATGGGTGAGTGCAGAGCAGCTGGGGTAACTGGGGATACTGGGGATACTGGGGTAACTGGGGATACTGGGGATACTGGGGATACTGGGGACACTGGGGATACTGGGGATACTGGGGACACTGGGGATACTGGGGATACTGGGGATACTGGGGACACTGGGGATACTGGGGATGCTGGGGATACTGGGGTAACTGGGGATACTGGGGATACTGGGGTAACTGGGGATACTGGGGATACTGGGACCACTGCTGGCCATGGGTGAGTGCAGAGCACTGGGGACACTGGGGATACTGGGGATAACTGGGGTAACTGGGGATAACTGGGGTAACTGGGGACACTGGGGTAACTGGGGATACTGGGGATACTGGGGTAACTGGGGACACTGGGGACACTGGGGATACTGGGGTAACTGGGGATACTGGGGATACTGGGGTAACTGGGGATACTGGGACCACTGCTGGCTATGGGTGAGTGCAGAGCAGCTGGGGATACTGGGGATAACTGGGGATACTGGGGTAACTGGGGTAACTGGGGATACTGGGGATACTGGGGACACTGGGGATACTGGGGATACTGGGGACACTGGGGATACTGCTGGCCATGGGTGAGTGCAGAGGGGCTGGGGATACTGGGGATACTGGGGACACTGGGGTAACTGGGGACACTGGGGTAACTGGGGTAACTGGGACCGCTGCTGGCCATGGGTGAGTGCAGAGCAGCTGGGGACACTGGGGTAACTGGGGATACTGGGGATACTGGGGATACTGGGGATACTGGGGATACTGGGGCCACTGCTGGCCATGGGTGAGTGCAGAGCAGCTGGGGTAACTGGGGATACTGGGGATACTGGGGACACTGGGGATACTGGGGATACTGGGGATATTGGGGATACTGGGGATACTGGGGATACTGGGGATACTGGGGTAACTGGGGTAACTGGGGATACTGGGACACTGGGGTAACTGGGGACACTGGGGATACTGGGGATACTGGGGATACTGGGGATACTGGGGACACTGGGGTAACTGGGGATACTGGGGTAACTGGGGACACTGGGGTAACTGGGGTAACTGGGGTAACTGGGGTAACTGGGACCGCTGCTGGCAATGGGTGAGTGCAGAGCAGCTGGGGTAACTGGGGATACTGGGGATACTGGGGTAACTGGGGATACTGGGGATACTGGGGATACTGGGGACACTGGGGATACTGGGGATACTGGGGACACTGGGGATACTGGGGATACTGGGGATACTGGGGACACTGGGGATACTGGGGATGCTGGGGATACTGGGGTAACTGGGGATACTGGGGATACTGGGGTAACTGGGGATACTGGGGATACTGGGACCACTGCTGGCCATGGGTGAGTGCAGAGCACTGGGGACACTGGGGATACTGGGGATAACTGGGGTAACTGGGGATAACTGGGGTAACTGGGGACACTGGGGTAACTGGGGATACTGGGGATACTGGGGTAACTGGGGACACTGGGGACACTGGGGATACTGGGGTAACTGGGGATACTGGGGATACTGGGGTAACTGGGGATACTGGGACCACTGCTGGCTATGGGTGAGTGCAGAGCAGCTGGGGATACTGGGGATAACTGGGGATACTGGGGTAACTGGGGTAACTGGGGATACTGGGGATACTGGGGACACTGGGGATACTGGGGATACTGGGGACACTGGGGATACTGGGGTAACTGGGGACACTGGGGTAACTGGGGATAACTGGGATAACTGGGGCCGCTGCTGGCCATGGGTGAGTGCAGAGCAGCTGGGGTAACTGGGGATACTGGGGATACTGGGGGTACTGGGGATACTGGGGACACTGGGGATACTGGGGATGCTGGGGATACTGGGGTAACTGGGGTAACTGGGGACACTGGGGATACTGGGGTAACTGGGGATACTGGGGCCGGCTGCTGGCCATGGGTGAGTGCAGAGCAGCTGGGGTAACTGGGGATACTGGGGATACTGGGGACACTGGGGATACTGGGGATACTGGGGATATTGGGGATACTGGGGATACTGGGGACACTGGGGATACTGGGGACACTGGGGTAACTGGGGATACTGGGGACACTGGGGATGCTGGGGACACTGGGGATACTGGGGACACTGGGGTAACTGGGGATACTGGGGATACTGGGGATACTGGGGATACTGGGGTAACTGGGGATACTGGGGATACTGGGGATACTGGGGATACTGGGGATACTGGGGATACTGGGGTACCTGGGGACACTGGGGTAACTGGGGTAACTGGGGATACTGGGGATACTGGGGATACTGGGGTAACTGGGGATACTGGGGGTACTGGGGTAACTGGGGACACTGGGGATACTGGGGTACTGGGGATACTGGGGATACTGGGGATACTGGGGATACTGGGGATACTGGGGACACTGGGGGTACTGGGGTAACTGGGGACACTGGGGATACTGGGGGTACGGGGGTAACTGGGGATACTGGGGACACTGGGGTAACTGGGGACACTGGGGTAACTGGGGATACTGGGGATACTGGGGATACTGGGGGTACTGGGGTAACTGGGGATACTGGGGTAACTGGGGTAACTGGGGACACTGGGGATACTGGGGTAACTGGGGATACTGGGGATACTGGGGGATACTGGGGATACTGGGGATACTGGGGACACTGGGGTAACTGGGGACACTGGGGTAACTGGGGATACTGGGGTAACTGGGGATACTGGGGTAACTGGGGACACTGGGGATACTGGGGACACTGGGGATACTGGGGATAACTGGGGATACTGGGGATACTGGGGACACTGGGGTAACTGGGGACACTGGGGATACTGGGGACACTGGGGATACTGGGGATACTGGGGATAACTGGGGATAACTGGGGTAACTGGGGATCCAGGGAGCAAGGGACGAAGGGGATCCAGGTGGGGTCCCCATGGAGGTCCCAGCGGTTTTGGGGTGTCCCTGCCATTTTTAAGGTGTCCCAGTGTCCCAGCCTTTTGGGAGTATCCCCATGGGGGTCCCAGCCGTTTTCGGGGGTGTCCCAGCGGTTTTGGGGTATCCCCGGGGGTATCCCAGCAGTTTTGGGGTGTCCCAGCAGTTTTTGGGGTGTCCCAGTCGTTTTTGGGGTGTCCTACCGTTTTTTGTGTGTCCCAGTGTCCCAGCCATTTTCGGGGTGTCCCTACAGTTGTCCCAGCCGTTTTTGCGGTGTCCCCACGGGGTGCCCTAGCAGTTTTTGGGGTGCCCCAGCCGTTTTCGGGGTGTCCCCGCAGGGGTCCCAGCCGTTTTCGGGGTATCCCAGCGGTTTTTGGGGTGTCCCCACGGGGTGCCCTAGCAGTTTTTGGGGTATCCCAGCCGTTTTCGGGGTGTCCCTGCAGTGGTCCCAGCGGTTTTGGGGTATCCCCAGGGGTATCCCAGCCGTTTTCGGGGTGTCCCAGCCGCTTCGGGGTATCCCAGCAGTTTTCGGGTGTCCCTACAGGGGTCCCAGCAGTTTTCGGGGGTGTCCCAGCCGTTTTGGGTGCGCCCCCGGGGTGTCCCAGCCGTTTTCGGGGTGTCCCAGCGGTTTTTGGGGTATCCCCGGGGGTGTCCCAGCAGTTTTTGGGGTGTCCCAGCCGTTTTTGGGGTGTCCCTGCAGTGGTCTCAGTGGTTTTGGGGTATCCCCGGGGGTATCCCAGCAGTTTTTGGGGTGTCCCAGCCGCTTCGGGATGTCCCCATGGGGGCCCCAGCAGTTTTTGGGGTGCCCCAGCCGTTTCGGGGTGCCCCAGCCGTTTTTGGGGTATCCCCGCGGGGTGCCCTAGCAGTTTTTGGGGTGCCCCAGCGGTTTTCGGGTATCCCAGCAGTTTTCGGGTATCCCGGGCGGTGTCCCAGCCGTTTTTGGGGTGCTCCCCGGGGTGTCCCAGCCGTTTTCGGGGTGTCCCAGCAGTTTTTGGGGTGTCCCCGCGGGGTATCCTAGCAGTTTTCGGGTGTCCCAGCAGTTTTTGGGGTGTCCCAGCGGTTTTCGGGTATCCCCGTGGGAGGTCCCAGCAGTTTTTGGGGTGTCCCAGCCGTTTTTGGAGTATCCCCGGGGGTATCCCAGCAGTTTTTGGGGTGTCCCTGCCGTTTTCGGGGTGTCCCTGCAGTGGTCCCAGTGGTTTTTGGGGTATCCCCGGGGGGTGTCCCATCAGTTTTTGGGGTGTCCCAGCCATTTTCAGGGTATCCCCGGGGGGTATCCCAGCGGTTTTCGAGGTGTCCCAGCAGTTTTCGGGGTATCCCGGGGGTGTCCCAGCGGTTTTTGGAGTGTCCCAGTCGTTTTGGGGTGTCCCAGCCAATTTTGGGGTGTCCCAGTCGTTTTTGGGGTGTCCCAGCTGTTTTCGGGGTGTCCCTGCAGTGGTCTCAGTGGTTTTGGGGTATTCCGGGGGTGTCCCAGCAGTTTTTGGGGTGTCCCAGCCTTTTCGGTGTATCCCAGCCATTTTTCGGGTATCCCCGGGGGTGTCCCAGCAGTTTTTGGGGTGTCCCAGCAGTTTTGGGGTATCCCCGGGGTGCCCCAGCCGTTTCGGGGTGCCCCTGCCATTTTGGTGTATCCCCACCATTTTCGGGGTGTCCCCGCAGGCAACACGGCGCTGCTGCTGTGCCCCCCGGCCGCCAGCGCCGCCCGCGCTGCTGCTGGCGGAGCTGTGCGGGGAGGGGGCGGCCCTGCCCGGGGAGGGCGGCGCTGCCCGCGGGGGTCCTGAACGTGCTGGCGGGACCCCGGCGCTGAGCCGCGCCCTCGCGCGCCCACCCGGAGGTGGCGGCTGTCACCGCTGGGCGCCAGCGCAGGTACCGCGGGTCACCGGGGGAGGGCGCGCCCCGCCGCGGGGTCCCAGCGCTGTCCCCCTCCCCAGGAGCAGCTGCCCGCCCTGCTCTGGGGGTCTCCGTGCCGGGGGCCGCGCCCTGGTGGTTCCCCGGGTGGTCGCACCGTCGCTGTCGTGCTGGACTCGGCCGATCTGGACAGCGCGGCCGCCGCCATCGCTGCCAGCGCGCTGCGCCCCGGCGCTGGTGGGCTCAGGGGGTCCTGGGGGTCTGGGGGTTTGGGGAGTTCGGGGGTTTGGGGGATCGGGGGTTCGGGGGATTGGGGAGTTCGGGGATTCGGGAGTTTGGGGGTTCGGGGATTCGGGGGGTTCCGGGGTTCGGGGGTCTGGAGGGTTCGGGGGTTTGGGGGTTCGGGGTTTGGGGAGTTCGGGGGGATTCCGGGGGTCCGGGGAGTTCGGCGGGATTGGGGGTCTGGGGGGTTCAGGGGTTCGGGGGTTTGGGGGATCAGGGGTCTGGGGGGTTAGGAGGGTTCCGGGGGGTTTTCGGGGGTTCGGAGGGGTCCCGGGGTTCGGGGTCCCGGGGTTCGGGGAGTTCAGAGGTCCCGGGGGACCGGGGGTCTGGGGGTTTGGGAAGTTCGGGGATTTCGGGGGGTCTGAGGGGGTTCGGGGGCGGTCCGGGGATCCCGGGGGGTTCGGGGGGTCCGGGGGGATTCAGGGGGTCCGGGGGTCTGGGGGTCCCAGGGATTCGGGGGTCCGGGGTTCCGGGGGTCTGGGGGTTCGGGGGTCTGGGGGTCCGGGGGTTCAGGGGTCTGGGGGTCCCAGGATTCAGGAGGTCTGGGGGGTCCGGGAGGGCTGTTCGGGCTTTTTGGGGGGAGGTTTCAGGGGGGTTTTTGAGGGGGGTTTGGGGCTTCTCGGGGATTTTTGGGGGTTTCTGGAGTTTTGGGTGCGGGGGATTTTCGGCTGTTTTTGGGTGTTTCGGGACGTGTCTGTGAGCGTTCGCTGTCCCCAGCTGCCGGGCGGGATGTCTCAGGAGTTTTGGGTTTTCGGGGGCATGGCTGTGTGTGAGCACTGTCCCCGCTGTCCCCAACTGCGGGGTATTTTTGGGAAGTTTTTGGGTGTTTCGGGGCGTGTCTGTGAGTGCTGTCCCGCTGTCCCCGCTGTCCCCGCTGTCCCCGCTGTCCCCAGCTGCCGGGCCGGGGTGTCTCGGGTGTTTTTTGGGTGTTTTGGGGGCGTGTCTCTGAGCGTTTGCTGTCCCCAGCTGCGGGGTTTTTTGGGAGGTTTTTGGGTGTTTCAGGGCGTGTCTGTGAGCGTGTGCGTGTCCCCAGTTGCGGGGGTTTCTCGGGTGTTTTTTGGGTATTTCCGGGAGCCCGTGGCTGTGTGTGAGCGCTGTCCCCGCTGTCCCCAGCTGCGGGGTTTTTTTTTGGGAGGTTTTTTGGGTGTTTCGGGGCGTGTCTGTGAGCGCTGTCCCCGCTGTCCCCAGCTGCCGGCCGGCGGCTGCGTGGTGCTGGCGCAGGACTCGGTGCTGCCGGCGCTGGAGCAGCGGCTGCGGGCGCGGCTCAGGGCGCTGCGGCTCGGGGACCCCCTGGACCCCCAAAACCGAGGCGGGGCCGCTACCCCCGGCACCGCCAGCGCCCGAGAGCTGCTGCAGGAGGCGCGGCAGGAGGGGGCTCAGGTGAGGAGGGGGCTCAGGTGAGGAGGGGCTCAGGTGAGCAGGGGGCTCAGGTGAGGAGGGGGCTCAGGTGAGCAGGGGCTCCAGGTGAGCAGGGGGCTCAGGTGAGGAGGGGGCTCAGGTGAGCAGGGGGCTCCAGGTGAGGGCGGCTCAGGTGAGCAGGGAGGGAGCGGCGCTCGCTGGCTTTGCCGATTTTGGGCTCCACTCTCAGAGCTCCCCTGAGGAGAAACCCGGGCGTTCCTGGGGAGGCTGGGGGGTTCTCAGGGTGCCGCTTTGAGGGGTCCCCGTTTTCCTGCCCAGGTGTTCCAGGCGCCGCTGCCGGACGGGGCGCCGGTTCTTCCCCCACGCTGATCTCGGGGGCGGCGCCGACCTCGCGCTGCGTCCGCGGGAGCCGGTGGGTGCCCGGGGGCGGGGAGAGGGGCGCCGTGCGGGGCCGCTCTGACGCCCCCTGCCCCGCCAGGCGCCCGGAGGCCGCTGCTGCGTGCTGCTGCCCGTCGCAGCGGCCCGGAGGGAGGCCGTGGCCGTGGCCTCGGCGCTGCCCGGACTCGCGGCCGCCGCCGTCTGGGCCCAGGACGTCACCGCGGCCCTGGACACGGCGGACAGGTGACCCTGAGCGAGCCGGGCACTGAGGGACCACAGCCCCTGAGCCCCGAGCCGGGTGACCAAAGCCGCCCTGAGCCCCCGAGCCCGGAGTGACCACAACCCTCCTGAGCCCAGAGTGACCACAGCCCCCCTGAGCCCCGAGCCTGGGTGACCACAGCCCCTGAGCCCAGAGTGACCACAGCCCCTGAGCCCCGAGCCCAGAGTGACCACAGCCCCTGAGCCCCGAGCCGGAGTGACCACAGCCCCTGGGCCCGAGCCGGGCGCTGGGTGACCCCCAGCCCCCTGAGCCCCGAGGCCTGGGTGACCACAGCCCCCCTGAGCCCAGAGTGACCCCCAGCCCCCTGAGCCCCAGAGCCTGGGTGACCCCCAGCCCTGAGCCTGAGTGACCCCCAGCCCTGAGCCTGGGTGACCCCAGGCACTGAGTGACCCCCAGCCCTGAGCCCCGAGCCCGGAGTGACTCCCAGTCCCCCTGAGCCCCAGAGCCTGGAGTGACCCCCAGCCCTGAGCCCAGAGCCTGGGTGACCCCCAGCCCTGAGCCTGGGTGACCCCAGGCACTGGTGACCCCCAGCCCTGAGCCCCGAGCCGGAGTGACTCCCCAGTCCCCCTGAGCCCTGAGCCTGGAGTGACCCCCCAGCCCTGAGCCCAGAGTGACCCCCAGCCCCTGAGCCCTGAGTGACCCCCAGGCCTGAGCCCGGGCACTGAGTGACCCCCCAGCCCCCTGAGCCCCGAGCCTGGAGTGACCCCCAGCCCTGACCCCAGAGTGACCCCCAGCCCAGAGTGACCCCCAGCCCTGAGGCCCGGGTGACCTCCAGCCCCCTGAGCCCCGAGGCCTGGGTGACCCCCAGCCCTGAGTGACCCCCAGCCCTGAGTGACCCTCAGCCCTGAGTGACCCCCAGCCCTGAGCCCGGGTGACCCCAGGCACTGAATGACCCCCAGCCCCCTGGGCCTGGGTGACCCCCAGCCCTGAGCCCAGGCACTGAGTGACCCCAGCTCCCCTGAGCCCCCGAGCCCTGAGTGACCCCCAGCCCCGAGCCTGCAGTGACCCCCAGCCCTGGTGACCCTAGCCTGAGCCTGGGTGACCCCAGGCACTGAATGACCCCAGCCCCCTGAGGCCCTGAGCCTGGAGTGACCACATCCCTGGGCCCCGAGCCTGCAGTGACCCCCAGCCCTGAGTGACCCTCAGCCCTGAGCCCGCGAGTGACCCTGAGCCCTGAGTGACCCCCAGGCCTGAGCCCGGGCACTGAATGACCCCCAGCCCCCTGAGCCCCGAGCCCAGAGTGACCCCGGGCACTGAATGACCCCAGCCCTGAGCCTGGAGTGACCCCAGGCACTGAATGACCCCCAGCCCCCTGAGCCCTGAGCCCAGAGTGACCACATCCCTGAGCCCTGAGCCTGCAGTGACCCCCAGCCCTGAGCCCCGAGCCCAGAGTGACCCCAGGCACTGAGTGACCCCCAGTCCCCCAGCCCTGTGTGACCCCGGGCACTGAGTGACCCCCAGCCCTGACCCCGCGAGTGACCCCGGGCACTGAGTGACCCCAGCCCTGACCCCGGAGTGCCCCGAGCGCTGAGCACTGACCCCAGAGTGACCCCCAGCCCTGACCCCGGAGTGCCCCCCGGGCGCTGAGCACTGACCCCAGCCCTGACCCGCAGTGACCCCCGGGCACTGAGTGACCCCAGCCCTGACCCCGGGTGACCCCGGGGCGCTGAGCACTGACCCCAGAGTGACCCCCAGCCCTGACCCCGGAGTGCCCCCGGGCACTGAGTGACCCCCAGCCCTGACCCCAGAGTGACCCCGGGCGCTGAGCACTGACCCTCCGCAGGCTGCCCCAGGGGCTGGTGTGGCTCAACGCCCTGGACCTGCTGGACCCCAGCGGGGGCTGCACCGGGGGCTGCATACACCGACCTGGATGAGGTGGGGGGGGTCCCAGGGGGGGCCTCTGCTAGGAGTCCTGGAGTGGTTTGGGAGGGCTCCGGGGGGGTTTGGGGGAGCCCTGGAGAAGCGGGAGGGATGTGGAGCTCTCCTGGGGTGGATCCCGAAGTGGGTTGGGGGGAGTGGAGGTGGATTTTGGGGTCCTGTGCAAGCAGTTCAGATGGGCTCTGGCACCCACACTTCCTCCAGGCGCTGAGAGAGTTCGGGCGTCCCCTGGGAACAGCCCCCTCAGTGTGGATGAGCCGCTCCAGGTACCCCCTGATGGGACAGGGACCCCTCCCCAGGATGGACACCCTGAACTGGGGGTCCCAGGATGAAAACTCGAGACCAGGACTCCACTGGGAGCCCAGTTTAACCCCCAGGACCCCGGTTCTTCCCCTCCGAGGGGTCTCGGTGCCCCTCTGACCCTCTGACCCCCTCTGACCATCTCCTGTCCCTGCCCAGCCCCCGGTGACCCCGGATGACCCCGCTGACCCCGAGCTGGCTCAGGCCGTGGCTGCCGCCCGCGGGGCCGCCCGCGGTGAGTGACGGGCGTGGGGGGTTGACCCCACCGGGCGTGTCCCCGACGATGGGACCCCTCGGGGTGGGGGGGGTGTCGGTGCCCAACGCCCCCGACTCCCGCAGGTGGGGGCGGCTGCCGAGGAGCGTCGCGGGCGCGGGTGTTGCGGGAGGCGTCGGCGGCGCTGGGGGGGGACACAGGAGCCCCGAGGACAACGGGGACAGCGACGGGAGCGGCGACAGCGACGGGAGCGGCGAGCAGCGACAGGGAGCCTGCAGAGGGCGCTGCTGCGCTGGGCGGCGCGGGCGGAGCTCGCGGGCGGGGGCCGTGCAGGTGGGCGGGGCCGGCGGGGGGAGGGCGGGGCATGGCAGGGGGCGGGGCTTACGACAATGCGGGGCCGTGCAGGTGGGCGGGGCTTGTCAGGGCGAAAACGTACAGAGTGGGCGGGGCTTGACCCAGAAAGCGGGGGCG
>JAKWBO010000790.1:0-26845 GCA_034336685.1 Luscinia luscinia | reverse complement strand
GTTGCGCCTGGTTTCGTTGCGTGTTGCTCCACTCGCAGCGGGTCGAGCTTGCAGTGGGTGTGTCAGGCGGGCGGTCAGGGTGTGCACTGAAGGGCGTGGCAGGAGTGTGTCAGGTGGGCGCGAGGCGCCGCCAGCAGTGAGCTTGCAGTGGGTGTCAGGGTGTGGGCAGAGCGTGTCAGGAGCGTGTCAGGAGCGAGGCCCACCTTGCGAAGAGTGAGCTTGCGAGTGGAAGGGCGTCAGCGCGTGTTGCGGGATCAGCACCTGCCGTGAGTGCTCGATCCAGCGCGGCCAGCTCAGCACGTTGTGGATGCCGCGTGGTCACCTTGTTCACACTCGTGGTGGTGGCCGGTCCTGGGGGCACCTCGTGGTCGCCGTAGGCCCGGGGCGGGCGGGGCAAGAGAGAGGCGGGGGCTCACCTGGGCAGCTGCGTGGGCCAGTGCCCACGGGGGCGATCTCCAGCGATTTGCCCCCAGAATTTGTGCTTCCACCTCATGTCTGGAGGTGCAGGGGAGGAGGAGGGAGAATGTAGAGATTCACCCAGTCCCCAAGATTCTCCCCAATTCCCCTAAATTCACCCCAAATTCCCCAAATTCCCACAATTCTCCCAATTCCCCGATCCCCCAATCCCCCAATTCCACAGTTCCACAGTTCTCCCAGTTCCTGATTCTCCCAGTTCTCGCAGTCATCAGTTCCCTAGGTTCACCAGTCCATCGGTTCCCCAGTGTCTGATCACCCCAGTTCCCCAGTCCTCCCAGTTCTCTGCAGTCGGCCAGTCCCCCAGATCCTGATCATAAAATTCATCAGTCGGTTCAGTCCTTAAGATCTGGGTTCACAGTTCCTCAGTCCCCCAAGTTCTCCAGTCCAGGTTTCACAGTTCCATCACAGTCTCCCCAGGTCTAGACCGTTTCCCACAGTTCCCTGATCCCCAGGTTCCCCCAGTTCTAGTCCTCCAGGTTCTCCAGTCTAGGTTTCTCCAGTTCACTCCCAGTCACTAGTCCTCCAAGATTGCCCCATTCCCCTAAGTTCCTCCAATCCTCCAGTTCCAATCCCCACGGTCCCCAGTTCTCCCAATCCCCAATTCTCCCAATCCCCCAGATTCCCCAGCCCCCAGACGCCCCACGATCCACCATTTCTGCTCACCTCCCGGCCCAACACCCTCACTTGCCAGAAGACAAAATTATCAGACTCGGCGTGGCAGGCGGAGATGGGAGGGTGGTGGGACTACCTGTGGGGACGAGCAGGGGCGTGCCAGCCCCCTCCGGCCCGGGCGCCCCAGGGCCCCCCGGCGCCCACCTGCTCGCTGATGAAGCGGAAGCCGCGGCTCGGGCGCACGCACTCGTGGGTCTCGCCCAGCCACGGGGTTGAAGGGTTTGCTGCCCGCCCGGTAGTAGGTGGAGAGTAGGCGGACACGGCGAGGCGGCCACGTACACCCTGTCCCCAAGGCCACCGCGGCGCTGTCACCGTGTGTCCTCCCACCGGTGACCACGAGTGGCGGGAGAGGCCAGGTGTCCTCCAGCAACTCTGAGCCCACTGAATCCTCAAATTGTGCCTGTTCCTGCGTGATCTTGGGGTGTCGGTGTCCCCAAATTCTCCTGGCTCCACGTGTCCTCAGGTCTGCCATGTCCCCACAATCCTCAAATTGTCCCTGTTCCCACATGATCTCGGGGTGTCAGTGTCCCCAAATTCTCCCTGGCTCCACGTGTCCTCAGGTTCTGCCATGTCCTAAAATCCTCAGATTGTCCTGTTCCTACATGATCTCGGGGTCCTGGTGTCCAAACTCTCCTTGGCTCCACCTGTCCTCAGGTTCTGCCATGTCCTCAAAATCCTCAAATTCTCCCTGTCCCACGTGATATCAGGGTCCCTGGTGTCCCCAGACTCTCCTGGCTCCACCTGTCCTCAGGTTCTGCCATGTCCCTAAAATCCTCAAATTCTCCCTGTCCCCACGCTGATCTCGGGGTCCCACAGTGTCTCAAATTCTCCCTGGTCCTCAGTGACTCAAATTCTCACCTGTCCTCAGGTTCTGCCATGTCCCCACAATCCTCAAATGTCCCACCTGCCCTGGGGGTCTCCCATGTCTCCTAAAATCCTCAAATTTTCTCTGTCCCCCATGTCCTCAGGCTCCTCGTGTCCCCAAAATCCTCGAAATTCTCCCTGTCCCCACATGATCTCGGGGTCCCCGGTGTCCCCAAATTCTCCCTGTCCCTACCTGTCCTCAGGCTCTCCCATGTGCCACAGGTCCCTAAATCCCTCTGGTCTCCCCATGTCCTCAGGCTCTCCCATGTCCCCAAAATCCTCAAATTCTCCCTGTCCCCAACTGTCCTCGGGCTCTCCCATGTCCCACAGATCCCTAAATCCCTCTGGTCTCCCCATGTCTGCAGATTCCACCATGTCCCAAAATCCTCAAATTCTCCCTGTCCCCACGTGATATCAGGGTCCTGGTGTCCCCAGACTCTCCTGGCTCCACCTGTCCTCAGGTTCTGCCATGTCCCTAAAATCCTCAAATTCTCCCTGTCCCCCATGTCCTCAGGTTCTCCTGCGTCCCCAAAATCCTCAAACCCCTAAGTCCCTCATGTCCCCCAAACTTCCGAGGTGCCCCCGAGCTCCCCCTACTCCCACATCCCTTCAGCTTCCCGTGTCCCCAATCCCCCGAGGCCCCGAGCCCCCAGAGCCCCCCAGCCCCCGGGCCCCCGGGCCCCGTGTCCCCAATCCCCCTAGCCCCAGGCCCCCCAGGCCCCCAGACCCCCAGGCCCCGCTCGCCCCGCTCGCCGCCTCACCAGGCGCTGCCGAGGGTCGCGGGCGCGGCTGGCTCTGTCCAGCAGCGCGCTGTACTCCAGCTCCTCGCAGAGCCGCTGCAGGGTGTTGAGCGGCTCGTTCAGCTGCACGGGCAGCGCCACGCGGGACAGGTCCTTGCCCACGCTGCTCCTCAAGACGGCCCCACAGGCTCACGTCCCCCGAGGGCGGGGGGCGCGAGCAGGCGGCTCCTCCGCCCGGGGTCCGGCCCCGGCAGCTCCAGCGGCGGCTCCAGCGGCGGCGGCTCCGCCGGTAGCGCCGGGCGCTCCGCTCCTGTGGGCAGCGGGCGGTGCGCGAGGGCGTCTCCTTTCCCTCCCGGCACTTCCTTCCTCGCTGCTCCCGATCCTGGTGTTCCCATCCCCGGTGTTCCCATCCCCGCTGCTCCCTTTCTCCAGTGTGCTTCCCCGCTGCTCCCCATCCCGGTGCTTCCATCCCCAGTGCTCCCCCTGTGCTCCCGTCCCCGCTGCTCCCCTCCCGGTACTCCCTTCTCCTGTGCTCCCATCCCCGGTGCCACTCCCCGGTGCTCTCTTCCCAGCTGTTCCTTTCCCGCTGCTCTCCTCCGGTACTCCCTTCCCGCTGTTTCCCATCCCGGCGCTCCCATCCCAGTGCTCCCTCTCTCCTCCCCGGTGCTCCCTTTCCCAGTGCTCCCTTCCCGGTGCCATCCTCTCCCGGTACTCCCCTTCCCGGTGCCCTCCGCTGCTTCCCTCCCCACTGCTCCCCTTCCGGTGCTTCCCCTCCCCGGTGTTCCCCGGTGTTCCCGGTGCTCCCATCCTCAGTACTCCCCTTCCCGGTGCTCTCTCGGTACTCCCATCCCCAGTGCTCCCATCCTCGCTGCTCCTTCCCTCTGCTCCCATCCCGGTTTTCCCCTCCCCTGTGCTCTCCCCGGTGCTCCCTTCCCGCTGTCTCTCCTTCCTCTGCTCTCATCCCCGCTGTTCCTTTCCCGCTGCTCCTCTCCCGGTACTCCCCTCTCCGGTGCTCCCTCCCGCTGCTCCCCTTCCCGGTGGCTTCCCCGGTGCCCTCCCCTCTGCCGTCTCCGGTGCTTCCCTTCCCGCTGCCCCCTTCATCGCTGCTCCATTCCCGGTACTCCCGTCCCTCGGTACTCCCCGGTACTCCCGGTGCTCCCTCTCCTCTCCGGTGCTCCCTCCCCTCTGCTCCCATCCCCGTTTTCTCCCGTCCCCGCTTTTCCCATTCCGGTGCTCCCTTCCTCAGTGTTCCTGTCCAGTCTCACGCGCTCTCTCTCTCGCTTCTCCCTCCCAGTACTCCCTTCCCCTCTGCTCTCCTCCCCCTCTGCTCCCCTCCCGCTGTCCCATCCCCGTGCTCCTTCCCGCTGCTCCTCTCTCCGGTGCCCTCCCGGTACTTCCCCCCGGTGCTCCCATGTCGCTGCTCCATCCTCAGTACTCCCATCCCCCGTCCTTCTCCTCCCCGGTACTCCCCTCTCCGGTGCTCCCATCCCCGCTGCTCCCCTTCCCGGTGGCTTCCCCGGTGCCCTCCCCTCTGCCGTCTCCGGTGCTTCCCTTCCCCTTTGCCCCTCCGGTCTCCTCTGCTCCCATCCCCGGTGCTCCCCTCTCTCTTTCGGTGTTCCCTTCCCCAGTACTCCCTCCCGGTGCTCCCCGCTGCTCTCCCTCCCCTCTGCTCCCACCTACCAGTGCTTCCCTCCCGGTGATCCCGTCCCCGATGTTTCCCCTCCCTCTGCTCCCTCCCCGCTGTCCCATCCCCGGAGCTCCCCTCTCCGGTGCTCCCATCCCCAGTGCCCCCGTCCCCAGTGCTCTCCCCGGTGCTCCCCTTCCCGCTGTTCCTGTCCCCGGAGCTCCCTCCCCTCTGCTCCGTCCCCTCTGCTCCCGTCCCGCCGCTCCTCCGCTGCTCCGTTGCGGTCGGGGCCGGCCCGCTCCCCGGCTCGCGGGCTCACCGCAGGACGCCGCCGGTCACCTCGCTGATGCACGACTCGTCCTCCGAGGGCTGAGGGAGGGGCAGGAACCGTCAGGGGTCCCGGGGGATGGGGGACCCCATGGAGGGTGGGAAGGGATCCCGAGATCCGGGACGGGCTGGGGGTGTCGGGATGGGGAGGCGGCACCGGCAGCACCTGGCCCGCGGCACCGGGCTCAGAAACCGCGGAGACCCCGAGGAGGGAGGGAGGCTGCGAGGCGGGGAGGCCAGAGGCTGGGGAGACATCGGGGGCGGCTCCTGGGCCAACTAATGAGTGGGACGGGGAGAGAGAGTGGAAGATGAACAGAGCCCCCAAGCCAGCAGAGCCCCAAAACAGCAGAGCCTCCCCCAAACCAGCAGAGCCCCCAAACCAGCATGGCCCCTAAACCAGCACAGCTCCCCAAATCAGCAGAACCCCAAACCAGCAGAGGCACCCCCAAACCAGCAGAGCCCCAAACCAGCAGAGCCCCAAACCAGCAGAGCCCCCAAACCAGCAGAGCCCCCTAAGCCACGCAGAGCCCCCAAACCCGCAGAGCCCCCAAACCAGCAGAGCCCCCAAGCCAGCACCGCCCCTCACCTCGTTCTCAGAGGAGCTGGCGGACAGGAAAACCTCGCAGGCATCGAAGAACTCGGTGTAGGAGTCGGCGAGCGAGACGATGCTGCGGGTGGAGAGCTGCTGCTCCCGGCCCTTAGCGGAGCAGCGGCGTCCGGCTGCGGGGACAGCACCGGCTCAGCCCCCGCCCGAGGCGGCACAGCACCCTAAAGCGCCCCACGGCACCCCTGACCTCATCCGGGTGCAGCGAGGCAAACGAGGTCAGCGTGGTGTCGGAGGAGACGGACGAGGAGTGGAGGCCGGCGCAGGGCGAGCTGCGGGAGGGAGATGAGCCCAGCCCTCCCGGCCAGCACAGGGGTCACCCCGCACTCTGTGAGACCCCCAAACCAGCGCCCCGCATCCCCGGGCTCCCCTCACCCCTTGGGCCGGGCGCTTGCCGGGCCGTGGCGCCAGCGCACTGCCAGCTCAGCTCGCCGCATCTCCTCCAGCCGGGCTCTCTCGGCCGCCAGCGCGGCCACCACGCTGCTGAGCGAGCCGTTGCTACTTGCGGGGGACACGGCGAGGCGGTCAACGCCCCAAATCCGCCCGGGAACCCCGGGAAAGCTCAACCCGCCCCAGCCACGTCGCACCTTTCTGGGCCAGCACCAGAAGCTGCGCTGCAGCTGGGTCGTGTACTCCAGGGGCAGCTGGCTCTGCGATGGCTCCAGGTATCGCGACAGGTTGGGGACAGAGCCGTGCAGGCGGCCCACCTGAGGGGACCACGGGGGTCAGCGAGGTCACCGCGGGGCTCCACGCTCGGGAGGGGAGGGTGCAGCTCAGCCTCACCCTGCCGATGGTGTCATCCTTGGCGAAGCTCTCGTGCACCAGATCTTGGTGCTCCTCGGCCCTTCTTGGCCTCTCCGCGGCGCCTGAGGGCTGTGGGGAGGAAGAGGAGGAGGCTGCAGCCGGACCCTCCCCGGGAAGAGGCGGAGCGGGACCCTCCTCACCTGGCTGCCCCCTCACCTGGCTGCCGGGGATGAAGCGGCGCCCGAGGGGATGCGGTGCAGCGCCTCCAGGTGCTGGAGCATCCCCGTCAACTCCTACAACTGGCCTGGCACTCGGACAGCTCTGCCGGGGGCACGGGAGGGGTCAGGAGGGGGCACGGGGAGCCCACCCAGCCCTACACCCCTCCAGGTCCTGGGAGGGGACACGGGAGCCCACCCAGCCCTGCACCCCTCCTCGGGGTCACTGGGAGGGGACACGGGAGCCCACCCAGCCCCACACCCACCTCGGGGACCACGGGAGGGGGCACAGGAGCCCACCCAGCCCACACTGCCTCGGGGACACGGGAGGGGGACACGGGAGCCCACCCAGCCCACACCCCTCGAGGACACGGGGAGGGGGCACAGGAGCCCACCCAGCCCCACACCCCTCGGGGACACGGGAGGGGCACGGGAGCCACAGCCCCAGCCCCCGCGGCCGCGGGAGGGCACGGGAGCCCACCCAGCCCACACCCGCCTCGGGGCACGGGAGGCGCAGGAGCCACCAGCCCTGCACCACCCCTCGAGGGACACGGGAGGGGCACGGGGAGACACCACCCAGCCCCGCGCCCCGCGGCGTCCGCGCCTCAGCCCGGCCGAGCAGCGCTCCAGCCCCTCGCTGTCCTTCAGCCAGGCGTTCACCTTGTCCGGGAGCTGGCCGAAGCGTGGACAGGGCGGGGCACTGCCCGAGGGCAGGATCCGTGTCCACTGACCCTGCAGCAGGGCACAGAGGGAGCTCGAGGTCAGGAGCCGCTCACCCAGGCCCTGCTGGCACCGCCACCCCGAGCTGTCGCCCACCTTGGCGCTGGCGCCCTGGGGACACGGCTCCGGCCGCTCCCCGCGGTGGTGGCTGCACAGGCTGCTCACCCAGCTGGAGAACAGCTCCGGGCTCTTGATCTGGGGACAAGGACAAGTCGGAGCGGATGTCCCCAGCCCTGTCCCGCCCCAGCTGCAGCCCCCAGCGGCACCTTGAGGTGATAAATGTTGTCCTCCGTGTCCAGGTCGACCCTCTGCGCCTTCTTGTTGACGGACATGACGGACTGCCGGACGTCGATGGCACCGTGCAGTTTGCCCTTGAGGACCTGGGGGGCCCAGGGATCCCTGTCACCCCCTTTTCTCAGCCCTGAGCCCCGGGAGCCGCGTGGCGCAGCCTGGGCGCACACTCACGTCCTGGCGCGTGGTGGAATATTTCAGGATCCCGTTTTCCAGCCACGAGAAGTACACGCTGGGGGTGGAGGAAAGGTTGGGTTTTTTGGGGAGGGGTGCAAAGAGCAGCCCCTACACCCATCCCACTTTGCCCAAATGGTGCCGGGAGCAGCGGGGATCAGGAGCTCAGCCTGTTACCTTGTGCCAGCCCTTCAGGGGCCATTTCCTCTTCTTGAGCAGGTACCCCTCGTGCCGCTGAGGGCTGCTGCCCGGGGCTGCCCGAGGCGCGGGGCTCCTCCAGCACCTCCCAGCTCTCCGAGGCCCTCGCGGTAGCTGGGGTCAGAGGCTGCTGCCCACCCCACCCCCAGTGACATCACCCTAAAGCAAGGCAAATCCCCCAAACTCCCCCAGACCCAAATCCTCCGACCTGCTGGGCGCTGCTGTGCTTGGAAGACACGGTGCTGTTGGGCGGGACAGGGCTCTTTTCGGAGAGCTCGGGTCCTTCTCGTGGCTGCCCATGGCTGCCGAGCAGAGGGGCGGGGCACGAGCCGAGCCCCCCCCTCCCGTCGCGGGCTGCGGGGCCGGGGCTCCAGCAGCGGCCGTCAGGGCGGGGAGCCGCTGCGGGAGGGGCGGCAGGTCAGGGGCTCAGGGCTGGGGCAGGGGCTGGCGGGGATCCCCCATCCCCCGATCCCGGCTGCCAGCACCCAGAAACTTCTGCGCGAGCCTTTGACCCTCCCAGCGCTATCGCGGCTGCACCGCCCAGTCCGGGTCCAGAGTCCGGGCACCACGGGGCGACCGTGGCACCGCCAGGCGGGTGACAAAGACCGGGACCACCCCGCTCCACCTGGCACCCCCAAAACCAGGACGCGACCCCTGCAAAGCCCCTCCCGGGCAGAGTCGCTCGTTCTTTTGCCCTTCACCGTTCCAGAGGGGAAACTGAGGCACGGGGAAGCTTCTCCTGACCTTGCCGTGCCCCCTGGCGCTGGTCCTGATGTAGCGTGGATCCAGGATGAACCCGGGACAGCGGCCAAACCCCGGTACGGGTGCGCTCCGTGCCGGTAACCGCGGCACCGGTACCGCCGATTCCGGTACCGACAGCCACGGTAACCACGGCACCGGTTAGAGAGAGAGAACCACGGCACCGGTTAGATAGAGAGAGATAACCACGCTGCCACAGATAAAACCCGGTACCGGCACCGGTACCGGCGGCTCCGAGGTGAGAGCACCGGGGTCTCCCGGTTCTCTCCCGCAGGTGCTTACCGTGGATCGGCACCGACCCCTCGCAGCGCGGTACCAGGGGTCTCAAAGCCCCGTCGCCGCGTCCCCGTGCCGGTGTCACCCCCGAGGGTCGCGGGTCAGCGGGTGGCATCCCCGAGTGCCGGTGGCCGGTGCTCGCTCACCTGGGCGGGCGGCGGGAGGGCGAGCGGGGACCAGGCGCATCCTGCCCGGTGGCGGCGGCGGCAGGAAGCGGAACACGGAACGCGGAGGGCGGCGAGGAGCCGCCTCGGTTCTGCCCCCTGCTCCGTGGAGGACCGGAGGAAGCAGCGCCGGAGATGCCGGGACACCGGGAGCGGGCACGGAACCGGGGAAAGGGGTGGGGGGGATCCCCCGGGGGCAGGCCATGAGGGGGTCCCGGGGTTGAGGGATTCCAGGGGATTTTGGGGATCCAGCCACACACGGGGGTCCCGGGGTTGGTGATTCCAGGAGGATTTTGGGGATCACACACGGGGGTCCCGGGGTTGCTCATTCCAGGGGATTTTGGGGGTCACTCACACACGGGGGGTCGCGGGGTGGATGATTCCAGGGGGATTTTGGGGATCACTCACACACGGGGGTCGCGGGGTTGGTGATTCCAGGGGATTTTGGGGATCAGCCACACACGGGGTCCCGGGTTGGAGATTCCAGGGGGGGGATTTTGGGGATCAGCCACACACGGGGTCCCGGGGTTGGTGATTCCAGGAGGATTTTGGGGATCACTCACACACGGGGGGTCCCGGGGTTGGGGGGGATTCCTGGAGATTTTGGGGATCAGCCACACACGGGGTCCCGGGGCTGGTGATTCCAGGGGATTTTGGGGATCACTCACACGAGGGGGGTCGCGGGGGTTGGTGATTCAGGGGGATTTTGGGGTCACTCACACGAGGGGTCCCGGGGCTGGTGATTCCAGGGGATTTTGGGGATCAGTCACACGCGGGGGTCCGGGGTTGGGGATTCCTGGAGATTTTGGGATCAGCCACACGGGGGTCCCGGGGTTGGTGATTCCAGGGGATTTTAGGGGGTCACTCACGCGAGGGGGGGGTCCCGGGGTTGAGTGATTCCAGGAGTTTTGGGGATCACTCACACACGGGGGTCGAGGGTTGGTGATTCCAGGGGGATTTTGGGGATCAGCCACACACGGGGTCCCGGGGTTGGTGATTCCAGGGGATTTTGGGGATCAGCCACACACGGGGGGGTCCCGGGGTTGAGTGATTCCAGGGGGATTTACGGGGATCACTCACACGGGGGTCCGGGGTTGCTCATTCAGTGGGGATTTTGGGATCACTCACACACGGGGTCCCGGGGTTGGTGATTCCAGGAGGATTTTGGGGATCACTCACACACGGGGGTCCGGGGTTGAGTGATTCCAGGAGGATTTTGGGGATCACTCACACACGGGGTCCCGGGGTTGAGTGATTCCAGGGGGATTTGGGGATCAGCCACACGGGGGGTCCGGGGTTGAGTGATTCCAGGGGGATTTTAGGGGTCACTCACACACGGGGGTCCCGGGGTTGCTCATTCCGTGAGGATTTTGGGGATCAGCCACACACAAGGAATTCAGGAATCAGCACCCCACGGGGACCTCAGGATCAGCATCCTGTGGGGATCTCGGGAATTATAACCCCATGGGGATCTCGGGAATTATAACCCCATGGAAATCTTGGGAATCAGCACCCCATGGGGATCTCAGGATCAGCATCCTCTGGGGATCTCGGGAATTATAACCCCCATGGGGATCCTGGGAATCACCACCCCACACGAATAATGGAAATTAAAACCCCATGGAGATCCATGGGGTGAGCACCCCATGGGGATAATGGGAATTATAACCCTATGGAGATCCCGGGAATCATCACCCCACGGGGATAATGGGAATTATAACCCCATGGGGATAATGGGAATTATAACCCCATGGGGATCCTGGGAATCACCACCCCACACAAATAATGGAAATGAAAACCCCATGGAGATCCATGGGGTCAGCACCCCATCGGGATAATGGGAATTATAACCCCACAGGGATCCCAGGAATCAGAACTCCGTGGGGATAATGGGAATTATAATCCAATGGAGATTCCAGGAATCACCATCCCATGGAAATCCTGGGAATCACTATCCCATGAGGATCCCAGGAATCACCATCCCATGGGGATAATGGGAATTACAACCCCACGGAGATCCCGGGAATCATCACCCCACGGGGATAATGAGAATTATAACCCCATGGGGATCTCAGGAATCACCACCCCGTGGGGATAATGAGAATTATAACCCCAGGGAGATCCCAGGAATCAGCACTCCACGGGGATAATGAGAATTATAACCCCACGGAGATCCCAGGAATCACCACCCCATGGAATTCCCAGGAATCACTGACCCAGGGGGTCTCAGGGATCGCCCCTCCAAGGTGATCCTGGGCCATTCCCACCCTGGGATTTCCCTCTCCCACCCCAGACCCCCAGAGCAGCCCTGGCCTCTCCCCCACCCACCCCCAAAATCCCAGACCAGGCCACAGCATCTCCACACAGAGACTTTAATGGACACGACAGTGACCCGGGGGTGGGATCAGTGTTCCAGCAACCCCCACCCCGAAGGCACGGGGTTTAGAGTGCCCAAAATCCTCCCTGAGGGTCCATCCTGTGCTCCTGCTGCTCTGGCTGATCCCAGAGACCCTGACCCAGCTGGAACTGCTGGGCTGCTCCCAGGGAACACAGAGGGAATCCTGTAGGGACTGGGGTGGGACACAGCACCCTCGGTGTCAAACCTCCAACCTTATTTGGAGCTGATTCCATGAGAATTGTGAGAATTGTCTCCACCATCCCCCCCCAGCCCCTTATCTGGGGGAAGGAACTGGTTCCCAGTTTGCAGCTCAGTGATTCCCAGCGCCCTGGCCCGGGGGAGGCTCCGTGCCCCTCAGCTGTCGGATGTGCTGCTCCAGCAGGGCTGTGAGCTGGGCAGGGCCCTGCTGGAGCAGGGAGGAGGTCTGGGAGGGCAGCAGGGACAGGGCTGCCACCGTCTGGGCCTGGGACAGCTCCAGGGAGGGCAGCTGGGCAAAGCTCTCCACCCCCTGCGGCTCAGGATGGTGTCGTCGATGACGGCGCCTGCAAAGGAGTTTGGGGTGGGTGAGAAGGGGAGTTTGGGGTGGGTGAGAAGGGGAGTTTGGGGTGGGTGAGGGACAGAAGGGGAGTTTGGGGTGGGTGAGGGGACAGAAAGGGGGAGTTTGGGGTGGGTGTGGGACAGAAAGGAGTTTGGGGTGGGTGAGAAGGGGAGTTTGGGGTGGGTGTGGGACAGCAGAGCCCCTGGGGAGGGGATTGCTCGCTGCTGCAGGGTGCCCAGCCCGGGTTTGGGCTGCAGCTCTGGCAGGGGGCTCCCATTCCCAGCCCTGGGCCCCCATTCCCATTTCCAAACTCCCATTCCCAAAGCCTCATTCCCATTCCCAGGATGGGTCAGGCTCTTCCAGGACAGGTCAGGCTGTCTCAGGATGGGTCAGGCTGTCATCCATCCCCACACCCCCATTCCCATTCCCATTCCCATTCCCATTCCCATTCCTATTCCCATTCCCAGGCTGGGTCAGGCTCTCCCAGGACAGGTCAGGCTGTCTTTGGATGGGTCAGGCTCTCATCCATCCCCACACCCCCATTCCCATTTCCATTCCCATTCCCAGGACAGGTCAGGCTCTCTCAGGACAGGTCAGGCTCTCCTCCATCCCCACACCCCCATCCCCACACCCCATTCCCATTCCCAGGACAGGTCGGGCTCTCACCCATCTCCACACCCCCATTCCCATTCCCATCCCCACTCCCAGGTCAGGTCGGTCTGTGTGTCTCACCCAGCAGGGTGAGCTGAGGCCCGCGCCCTAGGCGCTCGCAGCAGCTCCTGGTCAGGCTCTCACCCATGCCCAAACCCCATTCCCATTCCCACTCCCAGAACGGGTCTGTCTCTGTGTCTCACCCAGCAGGGTGAGCTGGGTTCGCCCCTCAGCGCTCGCAGCAGCTCCTGGGTCAGGCTCTGCCAGAGACAGGTCAGGCTCTCACCCATCCCACACCCCATCCCCACTCCCAGGAGGGGTCAGTCTGTGTCTCACCCAGCAGGGTGAGCTGGGGGACGCGCCCCTGAGCGCTCGCAGCAGCTCCATGGGTCAGGCTCTGCCAGGACAGGTCAGGCTCTCACCCATGCCCAAACCCCCATTCCCATCCCCCACTCCCAGGAGGGAGTCAGTCTGTGTCTCACCCAGCAGGGGTGAGCTGGAAGCGCGCCCTCAGCGCTCGCAGCAGCTCCTGGGTCAGGCTCTCACCCATGCCCAAACCCCCATTCCCAGGTCAGGTCAGGTCAGTCTGTGTCTCACCCAGCAGGGTGAGCTGAGGCCCGCTGACCCTGAGGCGCTCGCAGCAGCTCCCTGGGTCAGGCTCTCCCAGGACAGGTCAGGCTCTCATCCATCCCCATTCCCATCCCCACTCCCAGGAGGTGTCAGTCTGTCTCTCACCCAGCAGGGTGAGCTGGGGCGTGCCCCTGAGCGCTCGCAGCAGCTCCCTGGCGCGCGGCTCGGCGCTCACCAGCAGCACGTTCCGGCACACGAACAGCGGCAGCAGCTCCTGCAGCCGGGACTGCGCCAGCAGCGGCCGCATGATCTGCGAGAGCAGGAGAGGTGTGGGAACACCGGGGTGGCCCTGGGATAGCCCTGGAACCACTGGGATAGCCCTGGAACCACTGGGGATAGCCGTGGAACCACTGGGATAGCCGTGGAACCACTGGGATAGCCCTGGGATCAACCCTGGAACCACTGGGATAGCCCTGGAACCACTGGGACATCCCTGGGATCAACCCTGGAACCACTGGGATAGCCCTGGAACCACCCTGGATAGCCCTGGAACCAGTGGGATAGCCCTGGAACCACTGGGATAGCCCTGGGATCAACCCTAGAACCACTGGGATAGCTCTGGAACCAGTGGGATAGCCCTGGGATCAACCCTGGAACCACTGGGATAGCCCTGGAACCAGTGGGATAGCCTAGGATCCAACCCTGGAACCACTGGGACACCCCTGGGATCAACCCTGGAACCACTGGGATAGCCCCAGAACCACTGAGATACCCCTGGAACAACAAGGATACTCCTGGAACCACTGGGATAGCCCTAGAACTACTGGGACACCCTGGAACCACCCTGAAACCACCCTGGGACACCTCTGGAACCCCAGGACACCCCTGGAACCCACAGGATAGCCCTGGAACTGCTGGGACACCCCTGGAACCACCCTGGAACACCCTGGGACACCCTGGAAGACCCAGGACACCCTTGGAACCACCCTAGGACACCCCTGGAACCACCAGGATGGCCTGGAACTGCTGGGACACCCCTGGAGCCACACTGGGACACTCCTGGGACACCTCTGGGACCCCAGGACACCCCTGGAACCACCCTGGGACACCTCTGGAACCCCCAGGACACCCCTGGGACACCTCTGGGACCCCCAGGGGCGCTCTGGGACCCCAGGACGCCTCTGGGACCACCCTGGGACACCCCTGGAACCACTGGGACACCCTGGAACCACCCTGGGACACCTCTGGAACCCCAGGACACCTCTGGAACCCCCAGGACACCCCTGGACCCACCCTAGGACACCTCTGGGACACCCCAGAACTCCCCTGGGACACCCCTGGGACACCTCTGGGACCCCAGGGCGCCTCTGGGACACCCCTGGGACACCCCTGGAATGCCCAAGACATCCCTGGAACCCCAGGACACCCCCAGGACACCCCTGGAACCACTGGGACACCCCTGGAAGCCCCAGGACAGCCCAGGAGCCCCCTGGAACCCCCCAGGACACGCCCACCCCGTCAGGAACCTCCCCTCACCTACGTTGAGGGGCGAAGTGCAGGTGGATCTGGTGCCCGGCGCGGGGAAGTGCACGCCCAGCGTGGCCAGGTCCTCGTCAGGCATGGAGTTGTACTGGCACCACGGCCACCATGCGGCTGGCCGCGCAGCGTCTGCTCCGCCTGGCGCCCCGCGGCACCAGCGCCTACCCGTCCACTCCTGGGGCAGGGGACGGGATTTGGGGCAGGGAATTGGGATTTGGGGCAAGGAATCCACGCAGCACCAGCTGCCTGCCCGTCCCTCCTGGGGCAAGGGTGGGGATTTGGGGCAGGGAATTGGGATTTGGGGCAAGGAATCCCTGCAGCACCAGCGCCTGCCCGTCCTCCTGGGGCAGGGATGGGGATTTGGGGCAGGGAATTGGGATTTGGGGCAGGGGATGGGGATTTGGGACAGGGAATCGGGATTTGGGGCAGGGGATGTGGATCCCTGCAGCACCAGCGCCTGCCCGTCCTCCTGGGGCAGGGGGTGTCAGATGTGGGGCAGGGAATTGGGATTTGGGGCAGGGAATGTGGGATCTACAGCACCCGCGCCTACCCGTCCTCCTGGGGCAGGGATTGGGATTTGGGGCATGAACATGGGCCAGGGAGTGTGGGATCCTCCACAGCACCAGCGCCTGCCCGTCCTCCTGGGGCAGGGAATTGGGATTTGGGGCAGGGATTGGGATTTGGGAGCATGAACATGGGCCAGGGAATGTGGGATCCCTGTAGCACTCCGGCCTGCCCGCTCCTCCTGGGGGCAGGGATGGGGATTTGGGGCAGGGAATTGGGATTTGGGGCATGAACATGGGCCAGGGAGTGTGGGATCCTGCAGCATCCACGCCTGCCCGTCCTCCTGGGGCAGGGGATGGGGATGTGGGACAGGGGATTGGGATTTGGGGCAGGGAATGTGGGATCCCTGCAGCACTCAGCATGCCTGCCCGTCCTCCTGGGGCAGGGGATGGGGATGTGGGACAGGGGATTGGGATTTGGGGCAGGAATGTGGGATCCCTGCAGCACCAGCGCCTGCCCGTCCTCCTGGGGCAGGGGTTGGGATTTGGGGCAGGGGATTGGGATTTGGGACAGGGGATTGGGATTTGGGGCAGGGAATGTGGATCCCTGCAGCACCAGCGCCTACCACGTCCTCCTGGGGCAGGGATGGGGATTTGGGGCAGGAGTGGGATTTGGGGCAGGGGATTGGGATTTGGGGGCATGGAACATGGGCCAGGGAATGTGGGATCCTGCAGCACCAGCGCCTGCCCGTCCTCCTGGGGCAGGGGACGGGATTTGGGGCAGGGGTGTCAGATGTGGGGCAGGGGGATTGGGATTTGGGGCAAGGGAATCCCTGCAGCACCCGCGCCTGCCCGTCCTCCTGGGGCAGAGGGTGTCAGATGTGGGGCAGGGGATGGGGATTTGGGGCAGGGAACACGGATTTGGGGCAGGGGATGGGGTATGGGGCATTCCCATGGATCTCAAGAGAATCCCATGGATCTCAAGGTGATCCCATTAATCTCAAGATGATCCCACAGATCTCAAGGCGATCCTATGGATCCCAAGGTGATCCCATGGATCCCAAAACATTCCCATGGATCTCAAGGAGATCCCATGGATCTCATAGGATCCCAAGGCATTCCCACAGATCCCAAGTTCCCAGCTCCCCACAGATCTCCATCCTCCACCGACAGCGCCTCCCTTTCCACCCCACGTCCCACCCACGTCACCCCAGGCCCCGTGTCCTCGGTGTCCCTGTGCCCCCGGTGTGCCCGTGCCTCGGTGTCCCCGGTGTCCCCTGTGTCCCCGTGCCCCCTGTGTCCCCGTACCCCCGGTGTCCCTGTGTCCCGTGCCCCCTGTGTGCCCATGCCCCCTGTGTCCCTGTGCCCCGGTGTCCCCGTGCCCCTGGTGTCCTCATGCTCCCCGGTGTACCCATGCCCTCGGTGTCCCCGTGCCCCCCCGGTGTCCCTGTGCCCTCGGTGTCCCCGTGTCCCCCGGTGTGCCCATGCCCCCGGTGTCCCCGTGCCCCCCGGTGTCCCTGTGCCCTCGGTGTCCCGTGTCCCCGGTGTGCCCATGCCCCCCGGTGTCCCCGTGCCCCCCCCGGTGTCCCTGTGCCCTCGGTGTCCCAGTGTCCCCCGGTGTGCTCCATGCCCCGGTGTCCCCCGGTGTCCCTGTGCCCCTGTGCCCCCGTGTCCCCATGCTCCTCCGGTGTCCCCGTGCCCCCAGTGTCCCCGTGCCCCCATGCCCCCGGTGTCCCCATGCCCCCGGTGTCCCCATGCCCCCCGGTGTCCCCGTTGCCCCCGGTGTCCCCATGCCCCCGGTGTCCCCGTGCCCCCGGTGTCCCCGTGCCCTCTGGTGTCCCCTGCCCTCTGGTGTCCCTGTGCCCCGGTGTCCCCGTGCCCCTGGTGTCCCCGTGCCCCCTGTGTGTCCATGCCCCCTGGTGTCCCCGTGCCCCCGGTGTCCCTGTGCCCACAGTGTCCCCATGCTACCCCGGTGTCCTGTGCCCCCCGGTGTCCCCGGTGTCCCCGGTGTCCCCGGTGTCCCCGTGCCCCCCCGGTGTCCCCGTGCCCCTGGTGTCCCCTGTGCCCCCAGTGTCCCTGTGCCCCGGTGCCCCCCGGTGTCCCCGTGCCCCCGGGTGTCCCCGTGCCCCCGGTGTCCCCGTGCCCCTGGTGTCCCCGTGCCCCCTGTGTCCCCGTGCCCCCTGGTGTCCCCGTGCCCCCCAGCATCCCTGTGCCCCCCAGGCCCCGTGCCCCACCCCGTGTCCCTGTGCCCTGGTGTCCCTGTGCCCCTGTATGCCCATGCCCCCCACGTGCCCCCGGTGTCCCCGTGCCCCGGTGTCCTCTGTGCTCCCCCGGTGTCCCTGTGCCCCGGTGCCTCCGGTGTCCCCGGTGTCCCTGTGCCCTCGGTGTCCGTGCCGCTCACCGGGTGTCCCTGGGGCCGGGCGGGCAGGCAGCGCTGGAGCGGCGCTGCCAGGGGGCAGGTACTCGGTGAGCGCCATCAGCTTGTGGCGCTGCGGGTGCATGGCGCGCCAGTGCCGCGTCACCGCCTTGGAGCCGCGCCGCAGCAGCTGCAGGGCGGGCAGCCAGCCTGGGGACGGAGCCGGTAACGGACCGGGACCGGAACCGGCAACGGGACCGGAACCGGCAACGGGACCGGGACCGGAACCGGCAACGGAACTGGTAACGGGACCGGCAATGGAACCGGCAACAGAACCGTAACGGGACCGGCACCAGAATTGGTAACGGGACCGGCAACGGAACCAGAACAGGAACCAGAACCGGAACCGGTAACGGGACCGGCAATGAACCGGCAACAGAACCGATAGCGGGACCGGCAACGGAACTGGTAACGGGACCGGAACCGAAACCAGAATCGGAACCAGAACCGGAACCGGCAATGGGACCGGAACCGGAACCGGTAACGGGACCGGCAATGGAACCAGAATTGGAACCAGAACCGGAACTGCCAACGGGACCAGCAATGGAACCGGCAACGGAACCGGTAATGGGACCGGCAATGGAATCAGAATTGGAACCAGAACCGGAACTGGCAACGGGACCGGCAATGGAACCAGCAACGGAACCGGTAACGGGACCGGAACCAGAATCGGAACCAGAAACGGAACCGGTAACGGGACCGGAGCCGGAACCGGCAACGGAACCGGCACTGGAACCATAATCAGAACCAGAACCGGCACCGGAACCGGCAATGGAACGGGAACTGGCAATGGAACCAGAACCGGCAATGGAATCGGCACCGGCAACGGAATCGGTAACGGGCCTGGCACTGGAACTGGAATCAGAACCAGAACCGGAACCGGCAATGGAACCGTAACTGGCACCGGACTAGCACCGGAATCGGAACCGGAATTTGAACCAGAACTGGCACCGGAACCAGCAATGGAACCGGCACCGGCTAGGGAACCAGAACCGGAATTGGAACCGACAACAGTATTGGAGTCGGAACCGGCAACGGAACCAGAACCAGCACCAGAATCGGAACCAGCATGGAAACGGATTCAGAACCGGCACCGGCACCAGAACCAGCAATGGAACCAGAACCAGTAATGACACCAGCAACAGAACCAGAACCGGAATCGGAACCGGCAACGGAACCAGAACTGGAACCAGAACTGGCACCGGCACTGGAACCAGAACCGGCACCAGAACTGGCACCAGGATCAGAACCGGCACTGGAACCAGAACTGGCACCAAAACCAGAACTGGCACCAGAACCAGAACCGGAACTGGCACCAGAACCGGCGCCAGAGCCGGCACCGGTACCAAGTGTTCCCAGGGCTGGCTCAGCCCGGGGTCCGGCCCTGCTCCCGCCCCTGCCCCGGGTCCTGACCGCGCTCTGAGCCTGCTCCTGCTCCCCTCTCCTGCCCTGGCCCGGCCCTGTTCCAGTCCCAGTCCCAGTCCCAGTCCCATTTCCAATCCCCGTCCCCATCCCAGTCCCATTCCATTCTCGTTACCATTCCATGCCCCTGTCCCATTCCCAGTCCGAGTCCCAGTCCCAGTCCCAGTCCCTGTTCCAGTCCCGTTTCCAATCCCAGCCACCATCCCCTGTCCCATTCCCATTCCCTGCTCCAGTCTCGTTCCCATTCCCATTCCCTATCCCATTCCCGTTCCCTGTTCCAGCCCCGTTTCCACTCCCAGTCCCATTCCATTCCCATTCCCATTCCCATTCCCATTCCAGGGCCCAGTCCTATTCCTGTTTCTTGTCCCACTCCCATTCCCATCCCCATCCCCATTCCCATTCCTGCTCCCATTCCGCTCCCATTCCCAGTCCCATTCCACTCCCGTTCCCAGTCCCAGTCCCATTCCACTCCCGTTCCCAGTCCCAGTCCCAGTCCCATTCCTGCTCCCAGTCCCAGTCCCAGTCCCATTCCACTCCCAGTCCCATTCCAGGCCCCTGTCCCCGTCCTGTTCCCAACCCAAGCCCTTGTCCTAGTCCCGCTCCCATTCCTGACTCAGTCCCACTCTCACTCCCATTCCAAACCCCCGTCCCAGTCCCGTTCCCACAACCGTTCCCATTCCCATTCCCATTCCCATTCCCGTTCCCATTCCCGTTCCCATTCCCATTCCCGTTCCCATTCCCGTTCCCATTCCCGTTCCCATTCCCATTCCCGTTCCCATTCCCATTCCCGTTCCCATTCCCATTCCCGTTCCCGTTCCCATTCCCATTCCCATTCCCATTCCCGTCCCAGCCCTATTCCCGTTCCCATTCCCATTCCCATCCCTGCCCCATTCCCATTCCAAATCCCCATCCCATTCCCGTTCCCATTGCCGTTCCCGTTTCCACTGCCGGTCCCATTCCCGTTCCCACTGCCGGTCCCACTCCCGTTCCCATTGCCGTCCCGCTCTCTCACCCCGCAGCCATCGCGTCCCGCCACCTCCCAGCGCCGCCATCTTGGCCGCGACCGCGCAAGGCCTTGTGGGACGGTGGAGGACTCATCACTTCCGGCGCGCCCGTCTCCATAGCAACGGCGCGGCGCGGCCTGGGCGCCTCCGAGCCCCAACTTTGATCCCAGCACAGTGAGGGAGTTTGTACCCCAAACCCGGGAACCGCTCCCGTGATGAGCCTTTCGGGGTCTCTGAGCCCCTAACCCGTGGTGCCCGCTCTGGCTGAGCTGCTGGCTCCATCTAAGGGGTCTCTGAGCCCCCCTCAGTGGGGTCTGGTCCTGGTGCCCCCCATCCCGGGGTCTCTGAGCCCCCTCAGTGGGGTCTGGTCCTGGTGCCCCCCATCCCCATCTCGGGGTCTCTAAGAGCCCTCCCCTCAGCGGGACCTGGTCCTGGTGCCCCCCCATCCCCATCCCGGGGGTCTCTAAGAGCCCCTCCCCCTCAGCGGAACCTGGTCCTGGTGCCCCCCATCCCCCATCCCGGGGGTCTCTAAGAGCCCCCTCAGTGGGGTCTGGTCCCGGTGCCCCCCATCCCGGGGTCTCTGAGCCCCCCTCAGTGGGGTCTGGTCCCAGTGCCCCCCATCCCCATCCCGGGGTCTCTGAGCCCCCCTCAGTGGGGTCTGGTCCCAGTGCCCCCCATCCCCATCTCGAGGGTCTCTAAGAGCCCCCTCCTCAGCGGGACCTGGTCCCGGTGCCCCCATCCTAGGGGTCTCTAAGAGCCCCCTCCCCTCAGCGGGACCTGGTCCCGGTGCCCCCATCCCCATCCCGGGGGTCTCTGAGCCCCCTCAGTGGGGTCTGGTCCTGGTGCCCCCATCCCCATCCCGGGGGTCTCTGAGCCCCCCTCAGTGGGGTCTGCTCCCGGTGCCCCCATCCCCATCCTGGGGGTCTCTGAGCTGCCCACAAGGGACTCCTGCTCCCACAAATCCCCCCATTCCAGTGCCACAACCCCTCTGGATACAGACCCCCGTCCCACCAATCTTTTCCTTAATCCACAAATTTTTCACCCTTTTTTTCCAGAGACCCTTCCCCTCAAACCCCCACCTGAGGAGAGCACGGAGCCCAGGCCATGGCTGAGCAAGGGGAGAGCCTCTGTGGGGGTGAGTGAGATTTTGGGGGGCTGCACCCCCATCCTGGACCCTCACTCTTGTAATAAATGAGGAACAAAACTCGATATTCAGCAAAATTTAGATTGGGTTATTTTATATAGACAGAGCAAAGCAGTGCTGGGGAAAATTGAGGGATTTGAACTTGGTTTGCAGCTCCTTTTTCTAGTTTTCCTTGTAGGAATCAATAATTGTTATTGGTTTGTTGGAATTCTGCCAGGTGAGCAGGGATGGTGAAAGAAACTTCCAAACTTTCCTGGGACAGCTCTTGGGACAATTGGTCATGTCACCATCTTGGGAGGTAAAAACCAGGAAAAGTGGGAATTCTGATTTTTAGCAGAGAGTTTGTGATTGATCACACAAAGGCAGGAAATCTGATTCTGCAAAAAAACATTTCAGACTGTGGAAAACTCTTTTTTTTTCCTTTTACAAACTGGTGTACACAATATTCACAACAGGGATTTAAACAGAGTAGGTTTAATCATCTATTCCCCTTTATCTAGGTCCAGGTTCTTCTGTTATTTTAAGTATTCTGCTTTATACCAACTCCAAAACTTCTATGATTAACACAAACAATTTATCAATTAACACACAACTTATTTAGAGACACATGTTCCAATTATCACACAACTTATTTAGAGACACACATTCTTATATTCATATATTCAATATTTACATATTCATATCAGGAGGACTTAAAACAAAATGATTTAATCATATCTTTTCCTTTCTTTAGTGTCATGCTTCATTTCAGACCTAAATATTCTGCTTTATACAAACCCCCATGCTTTTGTGATTGTGATAATTGATAAATCATAAAAGTTTTGGAGTTTGTATGAAGCAGAATACTTAAAATAACAGAAGAACATGAACCTAGATAAAGGGAAATAGATGATTAAACCTACTCTGTTTAAATCCCTGTTGTGAATATTGTGTACACCAGTTTGTAAAAGGAAAAAAAAGAGTTTTCCACAGTCTGAAATGTTTTTTTGCAGAATCAGATTTCCTGCCTTTGTCTGATCAATCACAAACTCTCTGCTAAAAATCAGAATTCCCACTTTTTCTGGTTTTTACCTCCCAAGATGGTGACATGACCAATTGTCCCAAGAGCTGTCCCAGGGAAGTTTGGAAGTTTCTTTCACCATCCCTGCTCACCTGGCAGAATTCCAACAAACCAATAACAATTATTGATTCCTACAAGGAAAACTATAAAAAGGAGCTGCAAACCAAGTTCAGACCCCTCCATTTTCCCCAGCACTGCTTTGCTCTGTCTATATAAAATAACCCAATCTAAATTTTGCTGAATATCGAGTTTTGTTCCTCATTTATCACTCTCTGGATTCCCACAGCCCCCGAGGATCCATCCCCAGGAGTGACCCTCAGTGACAGCCTGGTCATGAGCAGGATGGGGTGAGCATCCCTGGGCTGGCAGGGAGGGGGCTCAGGGCACCCCAAAAAACCCCCCCTGAGAGGAATATTGCATTTGTCTTCACAAACAAGCTGTAGATCTGCTGGTAGATAAAATTAGAGTGAGAAATAAAAGAAACAATGGGAGGGATTCCATTGATTGATGAATGGGAAAAGGGATTTGCCTTTACAAACAAACTGGAGGTTTGCTGGTAATTGAAATTGGGTAGTGAGAGATGAAAAAAGCAACGGGGGGAGGGGGGAGGAGCTGTGAATTTTATAAAAATTAAAAATTAAAAGGAAGGGGTTTGCCTTAGAGGGGAATCTTAGGGGAGTCTGTGCCTCTCAAGTGCCTCAGTCAGTGGGGAAAGAGGGAAAAGCATCAGAGAAAATTCAGCCTAAGAAATTCCCACTAAGAGATGCAAAAATCCTCTAAAAATCGATATGAAAATGGCCAGAAATAGTCCTAAAATCGACACTGAAACACCCCAAACTGGCCAAAATTCCCAGCATTATTGGGAAAAACATTGGGAAAAATTCCAGGATAAATTCAACCTTAACAACCCAGGAAAATGCCCAAAAATTCGCACTGAGAAACAAAAAAATCCCCCAGAAATTGCACAAAAAATGGCCAGAAAAACTCCTAACATCTACACTAAACAAACCAAACATGGCCCCAAAATCCAGTGAGATTCCAGGAGTTCCTGAGGAAAAAACTGGGGAAGTGAGGGGGCAAAATATCCAGAGGAAATGGGACTTAAAATGGCCCAAAATGCCAGAAAATCCCACCAAAAATGGCCCCAAAAACTCCTGAAATTGGGATAAAAAGGAGGCTGAGCCCTGCAAAAATCTGATTATTATTAATAAGTAATAAATAAATAATTGTCTGATAAATGTTTTTGGTTGTGGATTCATTTTCCCTGTTTTTTAAGGGGCCTGGGGTCGCTTGCCCCCTGCAGCCTCCGCCTGGACAGGGGAGAGCATCAGCTGCCTTGGGAGCCTGCAGAGCCTGGGGGCATCCACAGCCTCTACCTGCAGCAGGTGGGAGAGGGGGCAGCCCTGCTGCTGGGGGCACAGAGACCCCAAATTGTGCTGCTGGGGGCACAGAGACCTAGATTCTGCACCTGGGGGCACAGAGACCCCAAATTGTGCTGCTGGGGGCACAGACATCCCAAATTGTGCTGCTGAGGGCACAAACACATCAAATTGTGCTGCTGGGGGCACAGAGACCCCAGATTCTGCACCTGAGGGCACCAACACATCAAATTCTGCACCTGAGGGGCACAAACACATCAAATTGTGCTGCTGGGGGCATAGAAACCTCAAATTCTGCACCTAGGGGGCATAGAGACCCCAAATTGTGCTGCTGGGGGCACAGACATCCCAAATTGTGCTGCTGGGGGCACAAACACATCAAATTGTGCTGCTGGGGGGCACAGAGACCCCAGATTCTGCACCTGGGGGCATAAACACATCAAATTGTGCTGCTGGGGGCACCAACACATCAAATTGTGCTGCTGGGGGCACAGACACCCCAAATTGTGCTGCTGGGGGCACAGAGACCCCAGATTCTGCACCTGAGGGGCATAAACACATCAAATTGTGCTGCTGGGGGCATAGAAACCTCAAATTCTGCACTTGGGGGCACAGAGACCCCAAATTGTGCTGCTGGGGGCATAGACACCCCAAATTCTGCACTTGGGGGCACAGAGACCCCAAATTCTGCACCTGAGGGGCACAAACACATCAAATTGTGCTGCTGGGGGCACAGAGGCGCCAAATTCTGCACCTGGGGGCACAGAGACCTCAAATTGTGCTGCTGGGGGCACAGAGACCTAAATTCTGCACTTGGGGGCACAGAGACCTCAAATTATGCTGCTGGGGGCACAAACACCCCAAATTGTGCTGCTGGGGGGCACAGAGACCCCAAATTGTGCTCCTGGGGGCACAGAGACCTCAAATTGTGCTGCTGTGGGGCATAGACACCACAAATTCTGCTCCTGGGGGCACAGACATCCCAAATTGTGCTGCTGGGGGCACAGGGACCCCAAATTCTGAGTTCTGGGTGGTACAGAGACCCCCAGTTCTGCTCCTGGGGCACAAACACCTCAATTCTGCTTTTGGGGGTTCTGAATTTCGGGTCTCCCCACCCCATTCCCTCTCCTCAGTCTCCTGTAGCACATCATGCTTGCCCCCAGGACTTTTGGAGCAATCCCAGAGCATTCCCAAAATGTGATTTTTTTTCACACAGTGGGCAAAAACACTTGTTGTTGTTGTTGTTGTTGTTGTTGTTGTTGTTGTTGTTGTTGTTGTGATTGTTGTTGTTGTTTTCCTATTTTATTTTCCAGAACCAAATCAAGAAGATTGAGAATTTGGAGTCTTTTCCCAACCTGAGGTACAGCAGCTCCTGCTCCCAAAGATTTATTTCCATGGCTGCCCTTGGCTGGGGAAATTCCCACTCAATTTCAATTCAAATCTCATCTTTTGGGACCCCCTGAACCTCCCTGTGCTGCCCAGGTTCCTCTGCCTGGCTGGGAATCGCATCCAGAAGGTGGAAAACCTGCAGGCTCTGCCCCACCTGAGAGCCCTGGACCTGTCCCACAACCTGATCCAGGTGCTGGACACAGGTGGGAGGCAGGAACAGATCCCCAAATGCCCATTCCCAGTCCCAAACCCCCATTCCCAAACCCCCATTCCCAAACCCCCATTCCTAAATCCCCATTCCCATCCCAAACCCCCATTCCAATGCCCAAATCCCCATTCCCATCCCTGAACCCCCATCCCCACACCCCATCCCCAAACCCCCATCCCCAAACCCCCATTCCCATTCCCAAACCCTCATTCTCACACCCCATTCCCATTCCCACACCCCCATCCCCACACCCCCATTCCCATTCCCAAACCCCCACTCCCATTCCACACCCCATCCCCAAATCCCCATTCCCAGTCCCAAACCCCCATTCCCAAACCCCACCCCATCCCCACACCCCCATTCCCATTCCCAAACCCCCATTCCCATTCCCCACCCCCATCCCCACACCCCCATTCCCATTCCCAAACCCCCACTCCCATTCCACACCCCCATCCCCAAATCCCCATTCCCAGTCCCAAACCCCCATTCCCAAACCCACATTCCCATCCCCACACCCCATTCCCATTCCCAAACCCCCATTCCCATTCCCCACCCCCATCCCCACACCCCCATTCCCCGTCCCAAACCCCATTCCCAATCCCCCATTCCCAATCCCCCATTCCCAAACCCCCATTCCCAAACTCCCATTCCCATCCCCAAATCCTCATTCTAATCCCCACACCCCATTCCCAAACCCCATCCCCATTCCCATCCCACACCCCATTCCCATCCCCAAATCCCCATTCCCAGTCCCAAACCCCCATTCCCAAACCCCCATCCCCATTCCACACCCCCATTCAGATCCAGGGATTCCAGGATCTTTGGAATTCCCAATTCCCAATTCCCTGCCTCCAGTTTCCTGGGTGTGGGGGTGAAATGCTGCTTTGGGAGTGAGGGAAGAGCTGTGGGTGTTTGGGGGAGAGTGGGAATTTTGGGAATTGTGGCTGGAGGGGCTCAGCTCCCAGTTCAGCCCCTCTGTGCTTCCCTTTATCCACAGAGGAGCTGCCCCAGAACCTCCAGATCCTCGACCTGACTGGGAACCAGTGCACCCAGCAGGATGGGTACAGGTGGGTCAGGAGAGGCAGGAGAGGGAGAAAAACCCCCAGAAGTGGGAGAAGCCTCGGGAGTGACCCAACTGTGGCCTTTTAGTGCCTCCCCAGAAAGGTGGGAAAGGGATTTTGGGCAAGGGATGGAGGGACAGAGACGAGGGGAATGGGTTCCACATTACCAGGTGGGGATTTTGGGAGGGAATTCCTAGCTGGGAGGGTGGGGAGGAGTGGGATAGAATTCCCAGAGAAGCTGTGGATGCCCTGGATCCTGGAAGTGTCCCAGGACAGTTTGGGGCATGCTGGGATAGTGGAATGTGTCCCTGGATGGAGCTGGATGGGATTTAAGATCCCTTACCACCAAAACCAGTCCATGAAATATCAAACACAGCCTGGCCCACCAAACCTGAGTGATTTGAATCCCTGCTCTCCAAACCTCAGGATTTGAATCCCTGCTCTCAAACCTCAGGATTTGAATCCTGCTCTCCAAACTCCAGGGATTTAAATCCCTGTTCTCCAAACCCAGAGATTAAATCCTTGCTCTCCAAACCTGAGTGATTTGAATCCCTGCTCTCCAAACCCCAAAGATCTAAATCCCTGCTCTCCAAACCTGGGTGATTCAATCCCTGCTCTCCAAACCCCAGAGTTTGAATCCCTCCACTCACCCATCCAGGGCTGAAGGAGGATGGGGACACCCACTCCCAATCCCACAGCTACAGAAAATTTGGC